>VDFB02257065.1:0-189892 GCA_007258455.2 Sequoia sempervirens | reverse complement strand
TTATCATCATTTCTCTCACTATTATCCTTTATTTATCATTTTCATTATTTATTAGCATCATTTTCATTATCATAATTCTAACCATCTCCTCCTCCATTCTTTATATCCAATCCTCATCCCTTTGGACTTGGATTTCCTTTCAAGAGACTACCTAGGTTATTTGAACCCATTTTATCTCTCGAGGGTTCATCCCTAAACCACCTTATAACATCATTTGATCTAAACAAATGGGCTATCCTACTACCAGTTCAAAACCCACCAAATTACTATATTTTATTTTTTCCTTGAAACAATATTACATAGTGTCATCTCAAAGAGGGGGAAAATGTAGACCCTCAAATACATTCCAATATTTATATTGTCATCACACTATGTCTATCCCATAAATCCTATCCCACTATTAATTGAATAATACTATCTATTTAATTAATCTATTTGATCATTATTCTAACATTTATTTAATAAATCCTAATAATTAATTAACAAATCTAACCCTTCTTCCAACATTAATTAAATAAATTGCCTTTATTTATTTAGTTAATTTAACTTGTTCAATATTTCTTCTAGATTTCCCACCTTAATTGAATAAATAACTTGTTTAATTAAATCAATCATTTCCCTAACTACTAAAATTGGTTGGAATCTTCTTGAAGGCTCTAAAGACTCGATTAAAATATTCCAAGCAAAATACTTGAGGAACATGAATCCTGGTTGTTTTCTCTCCTTGTCTGACCTGCCTAGTGGTTCTGCTTTATGGAATCATCTTGTTAAATTGAGGAATGTGTTGAAGCTGGGGGAAAGAAAAATAATTGGGAATGGGAATAATAAAACTTTTGGAAGGACCCTTGGATAGAGACTTCTACTCTATCCTCAATAGAAGAACTAAATCCTCTTAAACATAGCCTAAATAGGATTTGTGATAAAAAGGTTTCTGACTATATTAATTGGGAGATGGAGGAACCAAAATGGAAGGAGTTCAAATTGCTATTAAGGAGGGATAATTTGAGAGGCTAGAGATAGGTAAACTGGGATTTGATCCTCCTAAGGCTGCATAATCTAATTGGGGAGGCTAAGTGGTTTGATAGAGAAAGGGAAGATGAGTGGCTTTGGAAATGTAGCTCTTCAAGCTGTTTCTCAGTTAAAAAGGCTTATGAAGAACTAGTGAAGCCTTTGGATGCAGTTTCAGACCATTTCTGGGATAAGGTGTGGTTAAAGAACTTGGTTCCCAAAATTAATTGTTTCTAGTGGATTGCAGCTCATGGTAAAATTCTTACTATTGACAACCTGGTTAGGAGGGGTTTCCAACTAGTTAATAGATGCTCCCTTTGTAAGCAAGAAGAGTCAATTATTCACATTTTCTTTTAGTACCAATTTGTGAGGGAAGTGTGGTCCTACTTGTTGTCGTTGTTGTCCTCTAATTGGGTGTTTCCTCACTCAATGAAGTTGTTTATAGAAAGTTGGTCGAATTGTCCTTTTTCACATAATGTAATTGTTGACCTCTAGAACCAAGTTCCTCCATTTGTAACCTGGGGTTTATGGAAGGAAAGGAATAACAAAATATTCAGGGAAGTGGAGAGAAGTAGTTGGGAGGTAAGTCTGATCATAAAAACTCAAATTAAGGAAAACATTGAGGTTGGAAGATACAACTTCTCCAAAGCCTTGCCTAACTACAAAGAAATGAGGATTAAGCATAATTGGGGCAGAAGGAAGGATCTTACTCAAATCAATTGGTCAAATATGCTAACTAGAATGTCTACTGTGTGGGTCCCTCCACAGAAGAATTGGATAAAGTGTAACTTTGATAGGTGCTCAAAAGGCAACCTAGGTCTAGCTAGAGCAGGAGGTCTATTAAGAAACCACAAAGGAGAATGTATAGTGAGCTTTGGTGTGAATATGGGTGTATGTTCTAATAATAAAATTGAAGCAATGGATGCATTAGGGGGTTTCAAAACTCTTAAGGAGATGGGTTATAAAAATTTCATAATAGAAGGGGACTCCAAGTTAATAGTGGATATTTTGAATGAAGAGGTTGTGCCACCTTGGGAGTTAAAAAATATAATTGATAAATGTCAAGTCATTAAGAAATTATTTACCAATTGCAGGGTGCAACATGTCTATAGAGAGGGCAACAAATTTGTTGACTATGCTTCCAACGTGGCACTGAGTTGTACGGGGTGGACCTAATGGACTAATGGTAATATGCCGAAGTCTTTAAGAGACTTGATTCTAAATGAAATTTTTGAAAATGAGTACAATATGGAAAGATGAAAGGTTGATGTTGTGCGGGAAATATGAGAGCCAAGTGGTGCTCAATGTCTTTCTGTGTAATGATGACATTGGGAGTACATGGTTGTATTTGATGATCTCAATAGGAAGTAATATTAATTATTCTTCCTTCATGGAGGTGACCGAAAAATCACATGAAGTTATCCAAGTTGTTAAGGGTTGTCATTTCAAATCGTGTTGATTTTCCTTGTGTTAGCTATTCCTGAATTTCTAATGTGGAGAAAGGTATCATAATTAATTGAGATTTTAATACTTGTAAGAAAAATGATGTAATTTTGATACTCAGCATTGTGTCACAAGACTTCACAAAAATAAACTTCTCAATTCACCATTTTTTATTGGCTTTGTTTTCTATTTGGTGAAAGAGTGTTTGCTGCATTACATAAAGAAAGCAGGAGTGGGAGATTATGAAGAAAAGTCCACAACAACTTAAGAATTTGCAAAGAAGCAAAATCGGAGGCCCACCAAAGTGAACTAAGCCTCCTAATTTTCAAGCCCTTAAGAAGAATGTGGATTTATGGAGGCTTTTCAAAAATGCTGGTATGGTTTCGTTCTTTCAATCCCTGAAGGGATACACCAAGAACCTAATGGAAAAATTCACCAATTCTTGGAGGAAGGGTAGTGTAACCATTAGAGTGGTGAAGTTTGAGGTCATAATGAGTTTCATAGTTGAAGTAACTAGTCTACAAAATCAAGGGATTAAAGTTGCAAAAAAAGCGGGGATGACTATCAGAAGTTTGTCGACAAATTTCTGCATGATGGGGGAGAACCTCAAAAGATTCCAGAACAGGTATGCTAGGTTGGAACTCCCTCCTCCCTTTGCTTTAGTTAGCCTATTTTTTATGCTTTATTTTACTTTAGAGGGAAGGTATATGTCGATACATGCGTACCATTTTCCCCTACTAAGTCATATTTGGCATGGTGAGAGAGTAAATTTACCCTTTTACTTGTTGTCCTCCCTACAACTCAATATTGAGAAGGGTGCCAGTCCTCCCCTTCACCAAGGTCTGATGTTAATCCTGTATAAGTATGCTCTAGCATTGAATCCTCACAACAACCCTTTGGATGGTAGAAATGACAATCCCAACTGTATTGAAGAGGACAATGGGGAACAACTTGTAGACAAAAAATCATGTTATTGTAGAAATCCCTGTTGTGGAACCTAACCCCCGCCCACCTCCTATTGTTGTCGCTAGGAGGGTGATAATTCCTGCAAAGAGCTAGTCCCCTATCACCAATGTTTCCAACCCCTCAACTCTTGTGTTGTAGAAGAATGAGGAAAAAATATTTTATGAGATTGAGCTCATTAGAGCTACGCTGGAGAAAAGAAAACACTCGCCTTTCCTGTTGGAACTTCCCAAGGCGAAGAAACCCAAAAGAGACATAAACCCTAGGGATGTCATTAATATTTCTGAGGAAGGGACACATAATGAGGAGATGAAGGAGACTTTGCAAGGGCAAGGGAGTGGAGGGAGTGGTGGTAGAAGGTTAGCCTGCCTAGCAAAAGCAGCCTCGAAGGACAAAAAGGCAAACATAAAATGACTGTGTGTGATGAGGAAGACCTAGAGTATGAATAGTTTGAAGCCCAGGAGGAAGACGATTCTAAGGACATGGATTTTGAGGACTTAACTTATGAGATGGGGGAAGAAGGTTTAGAGGAGGATAAGGAAGAGGAAGAGGAGGAACAAATTGAGCAATTTGAGGAACAAAAGAATAAGGTAGAGAATGTCCAAGATACTGGGGATATGGGTATGGAGATTAAAATAGAGGACGTAGGCAATGAATTTTTAAAGAGTGGACTAAATTTTCTATAGGTTTAGTTTGAAGATATGGAAAATACATTAGTTACGCTCACAAAGGTAACTAACAGATTGATGAGGAGGGCGATGTTGAGAGTTGCTTCTGGAGAATCCAAAATTACAAAGAAGTTGAGGAAACAGGGGAAGCCAAATGTTTTGAAGATGTTGGATGAGTATGAGGGACTTGACCGAAGAGAATACATCTCTCTCATGGGCGAATATGGGGACCTACTAAAGAAAGCCAATTAATGGCTTTTTGTTGTTGCTTTGATGACTAAGAATTTTTTTTGTCCTTTTGTTTCATAATCTCGGACTGATATTTTATAATAGCTATGATATGGTGGAATACCACCTGGGACATTGTTGACTTAATTAATGGTTTACGTAGTTTTAAGTTTGCTAGTAGAAACTTACTTTTTTATTATTATAACTGGCTAGACTATGGTTACTATGTTAAATGATGGCCTGTGTGCTAATCTAGTTGTTGTTTTTTAGTTTTTTTTGGTAGTGTTGTTTCCCACCTATGTTTGGTTCCTTTTTGTCTGTTGGATGTAACCACGGGATTAGGGTCCTTCCCTACTTATCTAATAAAAAATAGTATCCCATGATTGAAAAAATCATATTTGTTTAATTCCTCTAAAATCTCCTTCATTATTAGTTAAATAAATAAATCAAGTTTAGTCAATTAATTAATCATTCTCACATTCCTCCATCCCTTTTTTAACAAATAAAGTTAATTTTGCACAAGGCTCCAAAAAGGCCCTTTTCCAATCCCCACCCTCTATCAATATTGAGGAAATACCCACCTTCCATCTCTTCCCAAATTTTTTTCTAATCATGTGGACCAATCAAAATATATCATCTGTAATCCTCTCATTCTCTCTTAAAAATGGATCAGATCCATACCACCATTGCACAAGATCAAATTCCATCCATCCATCATTATTATTCAAAATATATAAACTAACCATTCAACAACCCATTTTCAAGAATAGGAATTGGATGCTAAACAAGGTTATGTTGTTGGATTGATAAACCATATTACCTGTCAACACTCAACCATCTTGAGCACATCACTTATTCAACAAGTTTTTTTTTTTGGTGAGAAGTTTGTCTCCCTCTTGTCATTTATTTACTTAGCTTTGCTCAATTAGAGGTCTAGGTAGCTATAAAATTGGAATATCTGTTTATGCATTATTTTCTATCATTGTGCTCTATATTTTGGTGTACACACTTAGAACTATGGGTAAAATGTACTAGGTATTCTCATGCTAGAAAATATCTACAAAATTAATGTCTTCTCATATGTTTTCTATATTTTGTATCCTTCAAATGTTTACTTTGATCTAGTGATCCATAGATATATGACTTTGCACTATTAATGATTAATGCAAGAGGTTTTAAATTATCTTGTCCCTCTACTAATTATTCATTTGAATAACATCTTATCAATGTTATGGACACTAAAGTTCCAAAATATATTACTTATTGGTGTGCAAATGTTGTGGTTAGAAAATAATCATCTTGTTGATGAATGGTTTTCAATATTTTTCTTAGATTAGTTTTTTTTAGTATTCTTTTTAAGTTTTAAGTTCGCATTACCCCTTTTAGTGATTTTGAGAACTTAGTAAAAGTATTATGAAGATATAGCTTAGAAAACCCTAAAAGTTGTCTTGCAAACTACATCCCATGTTTCTAGGCTTCCCATTGCTTGGTGTTTGTACAAGTACATATTTGTGGTGAGAGTGCAAATAAGAATATTAATAGTTTTTTGCATGGTCAATGGAACCTAAGGATTGATAATAGCTTGATCAATATGTGAATTATAAAAGGAGATCCTAGATCCAACTAGGATTGACCTCTTTTTACTTGAATTGACATCGGGACACAAAATTAACTAGGGTTGATGATTAGCTTTTTTCCACTAGGGAGAGCCAATATCCTAGGGTTTTGTGTCTCTTTTCTGAGTTGTAAAGGAGATAAATTTGATGTTTTTTAACAAGACTATTTGACATGTAACCCTAGATCTAAAAATGCAATTTATTGCACATATGGAAACAAAAAACCACAAAAAAAATTAGATTTGAGAATGGGATACAAAGAGGAACCTATGACTGAAAGTTGAAGTTGAATTGTAGGGACATGGGAACTGGGTGCCCTAGACTAGGATGCTTCCTTTCGGGATCTGAAAAATCTAAAATTTTGGTTCTAGTCTACTATGTTTCCTATGACTTTCAACCAACAAAACTTTCACATCTAACTTGCACAAATGAAAATAGGGGAAAAGGTTGTGCTATATAAGGGGTTGCCTAAGTCAAACCAATTTTTGGTATTTCTACCTCCACCTACAACAAATTATAATGATTAAGAGGGGATACCCTAGGTTGGGTAGAGGCCAAAACAATAATAATTGACTTAAATGATAAATGATAAATGACAATATTATCTTAGGTATAAAATTCTTGATGAAGTGATGCCACACTACAAGTTGTCAAAAAATTTGATTGATGGATGCCTTGATTGTTTGATAGACTTGAAAAAGGTTAGTTCACAAAACATAATAGATTTTTGTAACTAGCATGTAGAGGATAACTCATACATATTCATAATAATTGCATGATAGATCATAATAGTGCCTAGATCATTCTTCCTTCTTCCTTTCTGCTCATCTCTAATGAATTGAAAGCATGATCTTAATTGATGAAAGCATTGTAATAATGCTACTAATTCTACCCTTGAATTTCCTTGTCTACTTTTAGGATGATCAATTTTCTCAACAGATCTTCTAGCTCTCACTAGGATTCCAAATGATGAAAAATATTTATAATTATATGCAATTCTTTAACTTCTTACTAATCAATTATTGATAGCCGAAAAATGAAATTGTATTTTTAAATGTTAATATACCGACACCAACATATTTTAAATTGATCCAAAATAGGTTTGATAGGGGCGTTGGGCGCCTTAGTCCATACCAATTTCATAGCCATAAGTGTCAATAAATGCATGTTAAATCATAATTCTCGATTCAACCTTTGATTTTTTGAAGATTATTACAAAACAGACAAATTAAATGCACAATTGGGTCTAAGAACATAGGGGGAGATAAACCTAGTGTGAAATTATCAAGGGTGACAATTTACAACACTATATGTAACCCCACTTTAGTGAGAGTATGAAATTACACTCAAACTCACACTAAAGTAAGGATAAGCCAATAGTAGTTTGATTATTTGAACAGTGAATCAATATGAAAATATCAAATCTAGTGGATGCACTAACCCCCAAGCTCAAGATCCTATGACAAAACAATGTAAAGACAAAGGAACACACATATATGAGGTGCAATATAAAATGATAAACATGAAGCATACATGAAAAATACATAAAAGAAAACACAATGAAGACACAAAGAAAACATAGGACAATACACAAAGAAAACATGCATAAGACACAAGGCAAACACGATACCATGCACAAAGTAAACATGCAAAAGACACAAAGTAGACACATAGAAAACATAAGATAAACAATAAAAACACAATAATGCATAAACACAAGGTTAGTATTAGAATGGATTCGAGTAAGTAAGGTAAAGATACCTCAGTCTTAAATTTCTCTCGAATTCCAAACATCATCTCTCAAATATGATTTTAGAAAAAATGGTGCTTTCATAAGGACCAAAAAGATGTGTATGCTAAATCATTCATTAAACACATGGCTCCACTAGTAAGCAAGTTGTGTTATGCTAGGTGGCCATGTTAAAAATTCTCAAGTTCATGAATCAATGAGCTTCGTTATGCCAAATCCATGGACTATTTTTCAATCACACCTCAACGAGTGCACAAAAGTTTAACATTGTGAGCAACAAATTAAATGCCTAATGTCATAGGGGACAAATTGATAAACATGCCTTAGGGGAATTATAAACAACACCACCACCAAAGAGGTATATCAATAAGTCAAATCTCACAATAGGTCAATGAAATGGATAGGGTGATATGCCCCCTTAAAATGTCAATATACTGGCTATGTTGGTATTTTAAGGAAAAGAAGGGGAAGAGAGATCCTTGAAAAGAATACACACCTCCTAAAACTAGTTATCCTTTCCCCCCAAGTGTAAAGGAAAAGAAAACCATGCACGAGACTATCACATTGCTACCATAGAAGAAATATGGTTGCACACAAGATTGTACTACCATGAATGGCAATGAGAAAACATATGAAGCTACAAATGACACATAGTGAGGATCAACACCATAGAAAAGAGATCATTATTTAGAATTATTAGGTGCATCCTCTCATGGAAGAGTACTATTGTGCTTATAACACACACGCCCCGTTTAGAATGGGGATCCTCTCTTTCCTCTTTTACGGGTCGCTTTTGCCTTCGCCTCATTTTGTGTGCCCCCTATTTTTGAGTCCTAAGTGGTCAAGGAGTCATAGAGGTGTCATCTTAAGTTGAACAATTTTCACCGCCCTCAAAATTTCTAAGTCTCTGGCCTCTGTGGAGTTCTCTTGGCAGTTTTCCTTCAAACTTTGAAATTGTCATCTTTCGCTGAATGCATGTCCGCCCTTGCAGGATGCCCTGTGCGGAACTTCGCCCTGCCTTCGCTGTTTCAGACGGCCGGGCCAACACATCCTCCTGCCTCGCGGGATCTGCATCCTCTACCGTCGTTTTCGTTGCCAACTCACTAGATGGCCAACTCTTGAATGTCGTCTGCTCCGCAAAACCCGATTTTCCCGCTTCCGCTTTTGAAATATGTGTTCTCACCAACCTCAACCGCCATTGTACCCACATTAATGGCAAGCATTAAATGTTGAAAGGTCTATAAATAGCCAATTTTTGACAAGTCATTTTCACCTACACACTTTCAGAAGACTTGTCAGAGCTTGTTGTTGTCACCACCCTCGTGCCTACGAAGTCTTGTTGCTGACTGAGCGTCATTAACCTCAGATTCTTCATCAAAATTTTGCAGATCCGCCAGGTAGAAACTCCACCATGCCTCATATTGTGTTTTTCCTTCATTGGTGTAAACTTGCTAAAGTCTGAAGGAGGAAACTTAAAAAAATCAGTTAGAAAATGTCACAGCAAATAAAACCCATATCTTAGAAATTAAAAAAATCCTTTGGAAATTTCCCACAAAATGTGCGTGGAACTAGGCATCTCCATGGTCATTCTTCAACCAGAGCCATCATGTCCCGTGGGTCCACATGACGCCACTATCGTGCCTTAACCATTTGATGAATGAAACTCAAAACGACCGGCCACCCCTTTCTTCAGGCCCACATACACGGAAAGACATTCCCTCTTGGCTGCAATCCATACTTAAACGAAAATACGAGACTAAATTGAAGTTACTTCATTCTCACGGATCCACGTATGTGGGTTTCTGCACCCAAGACACTCTTCTGTCTCGCCATTTCAAAATGACGAACCTGTCACAACTCTTCGCCCTACAAGTCCTACTATAACCATATCCACCGATTAAACTTAAGTGCATGTACCTTCCTGGTGGACCATCCAATGCAGACCTCTTCCATCCTTTCATCGTCACCCACCTGGCTATTCCCAAACAACAAAATCCTGAGGTCATTCTAGTAGTTGGGCCTTGCTCTGGCTATTTCCGTCTAGTTCCCTGCACTAAAAATGGCTAAGTGTTGGCCCTTGGTGGGTTACCCATTGCAGACTTCCGTCCGCAAGCTTCCATCTTAAGTTTGTCATTCTGAATGGCCGGTGATCTCTATCTATTTTCTTTACAAACCCCACACTCTTCATCATCGTTGAGCCAAAATGAAAATAACTAAGTGTAAAGTACCTTGCATGTTGCTCCATGCGAGTTGCCACATGTGAAACTCCGTCCCGTCCTCACCGTTTGAAACTTCTGATAACCTCTATCTGCCTGCTATGTTGAACTCGACCCTGCCACCTTTTCCTGGTCATTTATGAGCAAAGGAGTAATGCTTGAGCTTCTACTAAGGACTCCTTCAAACCCAACCATGTGGGCCACTCTACATAGACTATTGTTCTCTTTCTGCCATCCCAAACGGTAAGCATTCGACATCCTTCCGCAGCTCATCACCCGCACCTGGTTAAATGATGAATGCTTCAAAGAAGAAACATTCCCATCCTCTGAGACCACAGGTCCTGCATTATGGGGCGCTACCTTGCCAGTGCCATTTTGAACGACAGAGCTCCAAACAGCCAAGAGGCTGCCTGCATCCGCATACCTTGAGCCTACATGCCATAATTGTTGACTTAACGCCTCCAAAAATTCAAAATTAACTCAACCCATGTGCTAAAATGATATAACCTACTGATGGGCCCCATTGTGACCAAAATACCAATGCAGGTAGAACCATGTGGGTCATCATGCCCTGATTGCTATTTGTTTGCAGCTACTTTCAAAATGGTTGCCAGCCTAGGGAAGTTTGCACCCTTGGTCCCGCATTATCATAACTCACTCAAACAAAAGGATAAAGATGATCTGAAGGAAATGTTGGAGTCCTTGAATGATGAATTACTTGATCTAATGTTGTTTTTGTAGGATTTTGCTAACATTTCTCATGTTTTACATTTGAATGTGCTTACTCCCCCTTTGATTGTAGGATATATGGAACCAACTGCAAGACCTTTGGAAGCATTCGTTGAAAAAGAAAAGGGAAAGAAGCCAGCCAAAGCACCCAGGGGAAAAGAAGACACAGACCAAATGAAGTACAGGTTCTAAGGAGAGGAACTTAAGTCAAAGGTCACCACAGACTGGGAGAAGATTTCAGACACTAACTTGGGGCATATTGACATCGATGAATTCAAGCAGAGGGTCATTGTCAACCCTACCACAGAGAATGCTAAAAGGATTAGAGGGAGTGGGTTGAACAAGTCTACTAGTTTCTTGTCTGCCCATAGCCCTAAAATTAGTAATGGCCTACAGAGAAGCATAGCAGGAAAGCACTAGAAGAATACTGGATAGGGATGGCAACGTATTGGCTGATTTGTCCACCAAGTCTATCAGGCAGACTTTCCATATACCTACCTTTGATGAAATGGAAGAAATAACCAAGGAGTATGTTGAAAGCACATGGAAGGCTGACCCCCTCAAGTGCAAGAAATTGATTAATCAATACTGGCTAAAGGAAAAGAGGGGTAGTGCAAACAAATTACCCCAAGAGCTCTTTAGGAGAAATTTCTATGAGGATTACCATGATTTGGTAACCTTAATGAGCAGAGTTATGGGCCTCCCAACTGCAACATTCTTTCAAGAGTGGATGCTCTATTTTATAGAAGAAATCATTAGGGGAAAGACTAAATTCTATTAGGCAGGAATGATCAACAACTGCCTACATGAGCAGTTTGTGGCAGTAAAGAAAACCTCGAAATTCTACATGACCTCATACCTAGTATATCTACTAGCTAACTGTGCTCAATATAGAGGTTTGTTCATGGCACCAAGCCAAACTCCAGGGAGGGAATTGAAGGTATACAATAGATATCCCCAGCTTCAATTCAAAAGATTTTAAAAAGACTATTGCAGAGTCAATGATGCCTTCATCGGGCACATAATCAGATTGCTTGAGGGTGACTTCAAAAGGAGAGTCACTCATAGTGAAAATGCCTTCATCTACCAGTTTGGATTTCTCTTCATCTAGTTTCCAAAATTTACATACATCTGAGCCAATGGTTTCTTAGAGAAACCATATAACCCAAATGATTGGTTCTATTACTTGAACTCTCCAGGCAACTGCAATGTGCACACACCCTTCTGAGTGACAAGCATAGGGCGGGGATTCCCTATCCCCTCACATTTGGCAAGGTATGTATGCAATCCCCACATCCCAATGTGTGGAATATTCTGATAAGGAGTTAAATGAATATAACCTAGAGCTCCACACTGCTCAACCACAGATGGATCCATATGGCAAGTTGAAGAAGATGGTTGGGATAGAATATTCCCATTTACACAATGTTAAGGACTTTTGGGAAAAATTTAGGGATGAAAAGGAAGTGCGTATGAGGAACTACATGTGCATGATGACATATTTTTTCAAGACAATCAACTTGTTTCTGGTGCCAAACCAAGTTGTGGAGGAAGAAAATACTGTGATCGATCCTAGATATGATGCCATTGCCAATTTTTCATTGTCATTAATTGATTGGAATGAGGAAGAGGTCAATGACCTTGATATTTTAATGAATCCAATTGAAGCTCGAATAAAACAATGAATTGACGAGAAGATCACTCAATTGAAACTGTAGGGAGCTACTTTGATCTACGGTGAGCTCGAGCATGAGCCTGAGAGCAAGACCGATAGTGGAGTAGTTGCTACCCCATCTAGGGAAACCTCAAAATTGCCTCCAACTACCAAGTCAAGAAAAATAAAAGAGGTGGTTGAACGCCAACCCAAACACAAGGTGTATTCAAGGAAAGCATTAGAAGGTGAGCCTTCCAAGAAATCGAAGAAGTCGGGCAGATTCACAGAAATGCCCACCATACAAGAGGACCCACTCCGTGAGGGAGAGGAAGAAGAGGTCATGCAACCAAAGTCCCCACCTACTGCCTCTTCTCTCACTGCCACAACTGTTGATGTTTCCATTACTCCTCAGCTTGCTTCTCAAGCAATGCTTGCTTCCTCTCTACCCGTGATAGACATTTTGGTCCCCCTTGCTTCCACCTCACCTATTGCACCAATCTTGGTGGTAGATTCTTCCTCTGCCACCACTTCTCTGCTCTCTTCTGCCTCTATGTCTCCATCAATGACCCTTCCATTAGCCACTGCAACAATGACAATTCCCACCCTCTCACTCCCAGAAGCCTTTGCTCGACATATGCAAAACATACCAACGGATCTATTAGGAGTATTTATGAATCCGACAGTGCAGGTTGCCCTCGCCCAAGTTGTTGTTGGCCTTCTTGTTCCTACCTCTCCAACCGAGCCACCCAAAATGGAAGCAACAATGCAAATATTCGAGGAGTTAGAAAGAAAAGAAAGGGAGGCCGTAAAATAAATGGAGGAAGAAGTAGATGATTATCATGAGCATCCTGAGCATCAACACCTAGCCGTTATAGATGAACTAGTGCATGAAGAGGAAGAAACCCAATCCTCCGAGGAAGACATCGAAGACCTTGGTGCAAAATACATCATGGAAACCTCTGACCAAGAACTTGAGGAGGAACTTTCCAAGCAACTTAGGGATGTTGGAGAAGAAGTTGAAAAGTAGCCCCCTGATGAGAAGAATGAAACAAATGAAGAAATGGAGGTAAGAACAGAACCTCCAACCGGAGAGCAAGGTAAGAGTCCTGAAAATAATAAGGAAATGCCTCATTCAGGACAACAAGAAGAAAAGGATGAGGAAAAGAAAGAAGATAAGCCTCAAGAGGAGGTTGAAACAAGAAAAAGATTGGAAGCAAAATATCACGAAGAACTTGAGAAAGAAGAAGGAGAAGAGACATCCAAAGGGGAAATATCCCTAAGAAGAATGTAACCATCATTGAATCTCTAGAGAAAGAAGTATTTCGAGATTGAGATTCAAATGAAGAAGAGGAAGAAAAATAGAACAAGAGGCTTCGGGCAACAAATAAATGGAAATTCAGTGAACTCGTGAAAAGGGTGATACTAAATCACCAAAGGAGGGATCCCAAATACTTGAGTGGCTGGAAAAAATTGGAAAAGAAGACCCCTACCCCTATGGATCTGAAGGAAAGGCTAGAAGCCATTCTAGCTCGAGCACAAATCAGCACAAAGAAGAAAAGAAACCAAGGGTCAGATCTCATCTGACAATGGATGCATCAAGATCTAGAACTGTGCAGATAGCTACTTCGGTGGTGGAGGGAGAGGGAGTTAGCTATAATATCTCCACCATTGACTTGGGAACATCTACGAGGGAGTAGAAAATTGACCATCTTCAAGGATTTGTTGCCACCATTGTGCACCAAATGAATAAGGACAAGACCTTTAAGGAAGAGCTAAAAACACAAGTGGCAAATTTAATGCCCTATATTTAACAATGGTCTTCCACTAAAGAGCTTACCACCACATCATCAATGCCACCACAGCTGTTGTCTAAGGACCACATCAGCAAGCTGGAAAGGAGAAAGAATTGGACAAAGGCCACATAAGATTGGTTCCATCAAGTCCTCTACAATGGAAATATGGGCATCAGTCGCGCTGTCATGAGAGAAAAAAAGTTCCTGGAGGTGTGAAAACAACTTGAGGGCATAAGGAAATTTTGCACTGACTTCCTAGAGCTATATAGGATTACATATCCTAAAATTGAGGCAATCCTAAAGATGCCCGAAAGAACATGGGAAAAGGAGTTTGCATTGGTAAAGGATGATCATTGGCTTGTAGAAACCTAGAAGTTGGGCCTTGATCATAGAAGAGAGATCTTGGAATTGGTGCTCCATGAAGTGGAGCTTGATATTGACTGGGCCAAGGAAATCAAGACAACCTATGGGGAGTATCTAAAATTAATGATAGATTATGATATGCTTGCTACCGAGTTAGATCTAGAAAAGATAAAGCCCTACTTCCATAAGAAGATGGAAAATGGAACCACATATGCACTCACGCTAGACTTTATGGGTTTTGCTGCTCGAGCCTTCGCCCAATCTAAGCAAGTGATGGAGAATACACCCAAGTGTGATAAAGATTGGGATGTGATTATTGGCTGGTCTAGAAAATTGAACTTCCAAGTGCTTCACTCTGATATAATGGAGTGGAATAAGCTCTAGGAATTGATCGACAAGTTCGTGGAATATGCTACTGTGAAGAAGCGTGAAGGGAATTATGTGATTGATGATGAATTCCTCACAAAGTATCTATAGCAAAGGGAAATCAACTAAAGGACAAAAGAGCTACAATGCTACCCACTAGAGGAAAAAGTAGGCTAGAAGACAAGGATGAATTTTATATTGTAAAATATTTGGGGGTAGGTGAAACCCTAATTTATAGTGAATCTTGACCAAACAATGGGATTAAATGTTGGCCATTCATTCTTCTTTTTGGACACTATAAATGGGGGGTATCCTCTCATTTTCAAGAGAGAGTTGAGTTGTTGTAAAGACATGTTGTTGGAATTTTAGTAGAAATTCATTGATTTTGGTGGATTTTTGAGTTCCATTTCATGTTGCATGATTCTTCTCTTCATAGTTAGTTGATTTGAGTAGATTTACTTTGTTGTTTTGTGTGCTTAGCATGATGTTAGTAGGTTAGTTAATGTTGTTCATTGGTTTTGAAGAATTTTGTTGTGTTGATGCCCTTCCTTGTCCATGATTTTTGTTGTTTGTTGATAATAAATAGTCGTGTAAAGCTAGTCTGGACATGAATTGTTGGAAACAAGCAACATTGAGAGGAGGGGGGTGAATCAGTGTTATGCAAAAATTAAATTTATTATTCTGATCTTTAACCCACTTAAAACATTCAACCAAGACAAATATGCATGAACAGAAAGCTAACAACCACAACACCATAACACAAGGATTTTTACATGGAGACCCTGTTAGGGTAAAAACCACAGTGGATGGCCAATCCACAATATGATATGAGTATACTCAAAAGAAAGATTACAATGTGGGAATGCACTTGCATTTAGATGCACTGCCTAGAGCTCACTGCTCAAAATAGAAAGGCACACTTCCTTACAAATATTTGGATTAGATCCAAGAGAATGAACTAAAAGACTAGCATCTACAAATGCTTGATTACAATTCTGGTTAGGCTCAGTAGTCGATCTTTTGTCCTTCTAACTGATTCTATACTTCTGCTTTGTTCTGCTCTAACTCGCACCACAAAATCTTTAATGCACAAGTGAAACTATGCATAATCACTCAATCACCCTTCTAATATTTGCAACACACATCAACACACCTTACTCACACACCAAAATGATATAATTGATCATTTATATATATTCGCAACTAAGAATTTAATCGCAACCTGTCGGCTTCACTAAGACTTAAGAATATTTACAACTATCAGCTCAAATCATGAATGATATTCAATGCGCATCCACAATAGTCGGTCACAACTTAGCTCAAACCCAAATCAAAATGCTCGAACACAAAAAAATTTGAGCAAACACTCCTCGAATATCCACAACATATTATATCAACTGGGTCGGCCACAAAACATTGACGAACATAGAGATATCCAACCAGATCTCCAGACTTGCACACAACTTGATACGAGGCACTAAGATTTTTGGACAACACAAGACATACATTGATTAACCTCCCATAAGATCTACAACTCAAAATAATGACAGGAAATATGTATGTGAATCGATGAACACAGAACTATTAGATGCTTTGTTCTTCCTTGAAAATCATCAATCTGTTTGCCAATAGGAGCAAATGATGACATGCAGATCCAATCACCGACTAGGGTTTCCATCAATGACAACACCAAAAAACATTTGCAGTGTCTCTTGCCAACATGAATTAAATGCTACACTTAAATTCTATCTTGTATTCATGCTTTATGGTGAATGAATGGTTGAAATCTACAGACCTTAGAACATTGCACTAATTTCATGAGACTGTGAGCTAATTTGGTTAAGTGGAACTTAGTTTTGGGAAGGTTGTCCACTGTAGAGTCCTCCATTATCACTATTCATCAGTAGTTTTAAATCTAGGAACTTACTCTCTTCCCTGCCCTTTTGACCTTTTTTTTTTAAATAGTAACTTTAGACAAGGTTCATTGCACATTGTAAAGCCAAATCTGGGATAAAAATAGAGCTTTAGATTTTTGTTTTGAACTTGCAACAACTGAACATCAACTTCCACACCTTAAGAACTCTATTTGAAGAACCAATTCCCCTCCAACTTAACTTACGTAAGGTTTCCCTGTGATTACTAGCAAGGTCACATTGAACCCATTGAGATATTCCTAGCAAGTCATGACCTGACACCCAAGAGACCTTGGGGTGATTTTCAGAAACTTGTTGGATATTTCCTTTCAAGAGAGGTAGTGCATTTATGCATTTCCTATGTTGAGAAGAGCTAAAACACCCATCAACAAGTACCGTAAACAATAAGTTGTATCTTATTACACAAGGCCTAACATTCATTGGTAGAATGATTATGCACAAAAAAAAATATTTTTATAATATTTCTTACATGTTGGAGGAGGAAGAGTAATCAAGTGGGATTTTAGAAGCCTCAAAAACATATGCTCTTGCTCTAATAAAGGATAAGGAGTAGGAGAAAAAAATTTCTCTTCTAGAGAAAATTTCATTCACTTACCACAAGATGTTATAAATATAGTAGATGATGGATGGTGAGATGTAGTGGTGTAGTCACAGATGGAGGGTCCAGAAAGGACTGTCCAACCATGCAACCTAGAGTACAACACAATGGAAATAACACAAGAAATTCTTAATAAACATGAATAATCATTGATTCAATAACTCACAATCTTACATGCATCATATGCCTCATACATGGAATAACTAGGGCTCACAGTCTTGCTGCAAGGGCATTATAGATATTACAATTGACATAAGGCCTTATTACAGTCCAAACAAGACAACTTGAAATATATTCTATCTAAACTTCCTAACTCCCGACTAACTAAATTAATTTTTTTTCAAAGGATTAA
The DNA here is from genome assembly GCA_007258455.2 of Sequoia sempervirens. Lineage (NCBI taxonomy): Eukaryota > Viridiplantae > Streptophyta > Pinopsida > Cupressales > Cupressaceae > Sequoia > Sequoia sempervirens. The sequence goes on along the minus strand of VDFB02257065.1, from coordinate 172,211 downwards.
AAATGATCTTAAATATGAATCTCAAGCTCTAATTATGATCTGCCGACCTTATGCATAAAATTTATCTAACCTAGAATAGACCATTTTGCTATCATTTTGACTATTACACTAGGTAAACCAAATACTTTTACTATTGAATTTATTCTTTTCAAGAGGGGCAATCAAGTTGAGAGTTCTTTTAGCTTTAGCCCAAAAATAATGTGCATTACCTTTCCAACTCATTGGGATGCCTCTAGATTTATCTTCCTTCTACTAAATCATTTTCAATTCCTCGCTAATTATCTAAGGAAGAATATATAGGGAGGATGTCAACCATTTCCAAATTTTAGTCCTCTCTCTATAGTCATTAGGCATACAAATGATATTTTAACTTATCCTTATCTAAGATGATCTAGACCACTTTATTATAGGGAGAACATTGAAAGTTAACAATAAAGGCACTCCACTAGGTAGCAAGATAAATGGTTGTACCTTATTCACCCTTCTCATACATAAAGGGGAGAAAATAGAGTTCCTCCACACAAATTTAATAATGTTCTCAAGTTAAAATTCAACAACTTTGGTTTCCCAAATCAACAAGAAATCTATATTAGACTTGTTATTGCAAAAGGACCTTTAAGATGTATTTCCTTTCAAAAAATTCAAGTCTCCTAATATTCCAACTAATACATTTTAACTCCATTTAAGAGATGGGGAGAGGTAGAGGACCTCTAGTTGTATAACCTATCAAAACATTTGGGGTTTTTTCTTCTTTACATTTTTCCCCAATATTTTGATTTTTATCACTAATGCAATTTTTTTTTTTTTCCTTCTTTATCATCTATCATTCATATAGAATGGGATTTCTCTTGGGATTCCTCTTGGAAAAGTTCACTGACACAATCAAGTATGGCCTTTTATCTTTTGGACTCATTGATTCTCCATGTACTACTTCTAACAAATTCTAAAAAAGTGAATTTATATGATCAAAGTTGTTGAGAGGCTAGCCAACAAATGAGAAAATAAGGTATTATCTCCTACATTTTAGGCTTTATAATATCTAAGGGGCAACTCTATTAACACGCTACACTAGGCTTATCACAATGTACAACATATATTCTATTCTAGTAATTAGGCAAGGATTTACAAGGTTTTTCATGTTGTTTATGCATTCCTTTCACCCTTAATGCTCAAGTATGAATAGTATAAATTACAAAAAAAAATTAGTCATCTAATGAATTTTCTTCTTTAACGTATGAGAGGGCCAAGAGAAACTTATCTACTAATTGATGCCTATCTAGGGAAAATGTAATCATCAAATATTTCTACCAAAATTTCTTAATAGCAACTCTTCTAGTAGTTGAAAACATATAGCAAAACCTTATATTCAATGATATTTCCTTACAATAACATGAACCTACAAATATATGAGTACAAAGTTCTACTTAATAATCACTTTCCTAATACTTCAAATTCCACTTGCTTCCTAGAAAGATTTCTCACCCTCCTTGAAGATGTCCAAACTAGAACATCAAAATCTTGTAGCAAATGTATAGGAAAATATTTTCTAACCTCCTTGAAGGTGTACTTCTCTTCAAAAATAAACAATACAAAAAAGAATACAACAATGCAATCAAACCATCATTCATATAAATCAACTAGAAGTTTGTATTAGTGCAAATTGCATAAACAATATTGAATATGTAGTGTTCTTGAAAATAAACTATGGTGTACAATACAAAGGCTTTTCCCCTCAATTTCCAACCTTTTTATAAATGAAAAAATTCATCCCATATATAAAAAGGGTGCATAGCGGTAGTCCCATTAAATGGGCGACATATGTAAGATCACAAGATGAACCCCCCAGAAAAGAAAAAAGTCAAAATGGATCATGTTAAATCCTTGTAGGGAAATTGTGATTTTGTTTTGTTTGTTACAACCTTCAATTAGGAAAAAAAGTCAATTCACACACCAATAGCCACCATGATTGTCATGTAAACCAAGGAAAATCCCATGAAATCTACTAAATTGATAGCTAAGAGATGTCCTAAGGACCATTAGGATTCAAATTTTTAACTATTGCATTTAATGAAGTCATGAGCCATTTTCATTTTCTCTACAACTATAAATGCATCAAAATTTGTGCCTTTGAAGTGAACAAACATTTTTGGGCAAGAAAATATGATTAGGTAATTACAAGGCTTTATTAGGTCATTTATGGAACTTTGGGAAGTGTAGGGAAGTCAATGAAAGAGTAGAGAAAAACACAAGGGTTGTCAAAGTTTTGGATATTAGGGGTTGGGCATACCTCATGACTCATGCCTTGTTGAGGATCAAGATTCAAGAGTATTGCATACTTGGTACTAGGTGAAAGGGATGCTTGCACCTCTAACTTTGATAAGATATATGCAAGGAGTTGTTGGGATTTGGGAATTGGAGATACCAAGGAGGAAGTAGTCGAGTAGGGGGATAGTTGACAATCGAACTCTGAAAAGATGTATTAAGGAAACGATGAAGTTCGGCATCAAGAATGACAAAAAATAGGTGTTGAGCTAAAAGCAAGGCCAAAACTTTGACCCCAATGAAGTAACTTAGTGAAAATATTGAGTCGAGAGTAAGAGATTATCCTTACAAGTACCTAAATAAAGACAAGGTTAAACTCGTGATCTCAATAAAGTACTTAGTGAAAAGAATCGAGGACCGAGGTTTGGAGGAATGAAGGAAGCGGAACTTTGGAAAGAAAAAGTTTAAAACTCCAACACAAAAATGTTTTTAAGGAAAATAATTAGGGATTCAAGGTTTTGAGGTTCCAAAGAAATAGTACACAAATATGGGTAGGTCTAAAAATTCATTGCATAAAATAACTTAAGTGTAAAGTGCAAAGCTTCAAGGTTTCAAGATGAGAGGATGGCATATTGGGTACCAAGGTAGAGGTGAGCCTCAAATGTGGACATGATAAGGAAATAATGCAAGGAGTTGGGGTTTCGAAGATCGAGAGTGACAAGAAAATTGTACTCTAATAAGGGAAACCCTAAAAGTCCAAAAATCGAACAACTTGCACAAACTTAGAATTTGAACAGGATAATCCCCACACTTAGACTTTTTGAGACTTTTGCAACATAACACATTATCAACACATAGAGAATGACAAAGACAACACATGCAAATTTGACAAAAGTAAAACCCACTTAGACTCTCTCAAATCGGTTATAAATAGTGGGTTAACATAAGGAAACTACAAGGTGGACAAGTGCTTAAGATTTTATATTTTGAGACATGTGAAAGACAACTCCAATAGGACTAACCAATAAAAACTTCAACATTTTCACTTGACCCTTTTAAACCTACAATGCCAATAGCAAGAGGGACAAGAGAGGTATGAGGGTTTTTTGCGAGTCTATCAACTTGTATTTTCTATTTAATTTTATCTAAGGCCAACTCTTAGGCATTCTTTTTCTTTTGAATATCATTGCAAGAGTCCATCATAGTCACATTATCATCAATTGAATTTTGTCTTGTTGGGATAGAAATATACTCTTCCTAAATTTGCACGTTATCAATCTTATTAGGAGTTTCATCCACTAAATCATCTTTGCTTACCATTTCGAGATCTCTATCTTGCATTATATTTTATGTGCAAATTGTTGGTTGCATTATTTTTCGTATTAGCTTCTATGTTATTTTCTCTAAATGCAAGAATATCTTGCTCGTATCTTTTATGGTTATTAACAATTTTGGGACAATCTACTTTTTATGCCCCTCAATCTTGCATATAAAAACAATCATTCAAAGCCCCTAACAATTCAATCACATTGAAAATGAAAAGACCCCAATTGAAAAGCAATTCAATCAAGAATATGAACAATGGATTTCAAAGAGAGAACCCTAGCATTCAAATGTGGTAAAGTAGCAGCTTAAGCATTTGTGGAATGACAACTCACATTTGTGGGAGGAAATTTTAACAAGCAACCACTAAGGAACAAAATTGGCAAGCACTTTCTTAGGTGAGACCTTAGGAGACCAAGAGACAATTTTTAAAATGGACTTCCCAATATTCCAATGCTCCCTACTAAGGGCTCTTATCTACGTAATATGATTTTTGAAAAATTAAAATAAATAAACAACCCTCTCTACACTATACTAAGAGTCCACTCATCGAAAAAAGTCTTAATGGAAGAGAATATTTGTCTATGCAAGCAAAGAATATAGCAACATTTTTTAATCTAGACTTTTTTTTCTTAACAACTTCAGTCATTTTGGGATTGAAATCGATGTGATGTATTATAGTGCAAGAGGGAACCTTACTATTTTCTTCTGTTCTAGATTGTTCATTGGCAATGTTGCCATCATCTCTATTTTCCACACCAATCTTGGCTTTCAACTTAGCGATCTCCAAAGATTTTTTTGGAAATTATGCATTTAATACACCATTGTGTGACTTTTTACCATTTAGATCATTAACAATCCCCAAATCCTCCAACTTATCTCCCACATCTTCCATATTAAATGTCAATTAATTCTACTACCATTTAGCAAGTCACTAATGCCCAAAAGTACAATTCTAGCCAAGGGAAAGTGTAAGATTAGCACCAACCCCACCAACAAAGGAAAACAACTAAAAAAAAAAGGATAAAAGAAGGGAACTATCACCTATTTAAAAATAAAATACATAGAAACAAGCATACAACATCCAACACAACAATACTAAAAAGCAACAAAAAGAAGATGAATAGTGACAAAGAGTGACCAAGTGCAACAAAAAACAATAACCAAAGTCAATTCCAGAAAGGAGAAAATATGGCAACAATGGAAAATGATTGTCTTTCCTACCAAACTCAAAGCCATGTTATCTTGTAACCCTTTGAAACCAAGTAATTGTCAAAAAAGAAAAGTTCAGAATTTATCTACATCATACATACATACATCATGCATATTAAATTTCAACCAAATTATTAATGATATGATTTTGATTAATTTTTTTGTCATAGTAATGGATATTTTGGGGGGCAAGGAAGCCAAAAGCATTCAACAAATGGAAATGAAAGTTTTGAAGCACATATGTCAAAAACATTCCATGGATAGGAACAAAAAATTGAACCAACCATGTAATTTATCTATTTATTAATGTACTTGGAGTGTATTTAAGTGCATACATTCCAAAAAGTGCAACCATTTGACACAATTAATAGAATGATTTAGTGTTTGTTCATCACAACCTTTGCCTTAATCTCAAGTAAATTTCAAATTAAAATCACTTGTGATTGTGTTATAAATTCCGATTTTTTTCATTGAGTTGAATCTACATAAATTTTCCCACCTTTATACATATTTAGGGATTTTTTTAATGTAGAGAAGGGGGATTCGCTACTCATGAGTTATCTTGATTCAAAGAGCCTCATAGGGTGAACTGCCCTAAACTACCTCAAGAACAGTGTGAGAGTTCTAGAATCAGAAAGAGCAAGTCACAAATATTTTTTGGAAAAACTCACAAGCTCTCAACCAAAGGATGGCAGCACAAAATATGGATGACAGCGTGGCGTGTTGGCATCTCAAAAGCACGCTAGCATCTTGCTCTTGCTAGCAAGATGGGGGAAGAAGAGAAGTTAGGAGTGAAGCTAGAAGTAGAAGAGAGTTGCAAATGAAGTGAGAAGATAGCATTTAAGGAAGGAAAAGAAGCTTCTCGGGTGGTTACAAGGCATCTTGAGCCGTTACCACCAACCAAGAGAGATGACAAGTGTCAAACATGCACAAAAAGTCATTTGAACGTTGAAATGTCATAGGACGCTAGTGCGGCGTGCTAGTGTCCAGACATGTCACACTACAAAACGACGCAAATAGGAAAGGCACAAAGTTCGATGCGAGGACACGCAAAGGGTAGTTGCTAAAAAGGGGCGTTGAGCATCTTGAGAGGGAAAAAGGCTGATGCAAGGGCTAAAATGATTCTACACAAGATGCTAAGGGAGTGGACACTAAAGCAGATGCAAAGATGTATGTGAAATTGCAAGGGGTGCAAATTTACGACATTACATTTTGCCCTGCATGCTAAAGGAAATCTAGTAAACATAAATAACATCACAATGCCAAAAGGACATTGTAGAGGAAGCAGATAACTTTTCAAACCAAGGAAGCATACCCCTAGTCTAAAGATTTGCAAAACAAATGCATTAGACAAGAAAAACCTACACCAGACGACAATGTTAGAGCACAAAAAACTAAAGGATTTGAGTCAACAAAGTAAAGAGACCTTGATGTAGAAGGTTGTCTCAGTACTATACAATACATGGAAGAAATCTAAGATGTCAAAGAAAGAAAGAGCATATACTCAGGATGAAGAAGATGCAGATCTTTGATCCAGTATATACAAAAGAGAAGAGAAGAGAATTTAAGAGGGAGAAGCTAGAAAGGAATGATAATTCCAAGAGAGATGACTCCACAAGTCCTCGAACCCAAGGAGAGTTTGAACAAAGCACACCAAAGGCCCGTAGACCAACGATGGACAAATCCTGTAAAATGAAAGCGTCTTACAGGCTCGCAAACCTACAAGGAGGCAGCCCCCAAGATCTCTCACATGAAGGAAGCCCCGGGAAGTATGTGCCTTATAGGTCTGTAGACCTACAAAAAGGTATCCCCCAAGATCTCTCATATAAAGGAAACCCAAATGAAAGCACCTTACAAGCCTGCAGACCTGCAAGGAGGTGTCCCCCATGATCTCTCATATGAGGGAAACCTAGTGAAGTAAGTGCCTTATAGGCCCGTAGACTACAAGGAGACAACCCCCAAGATCTCTCACGTGGAGGAAACCAAGATGAAAGCACCTTATAGGCCCGCAAACCTGCAAGGAGGCATCCCCCAAGATCTCTCACAAGGAGGAAACCATGAAAAGGGGACTCCACAGAGTTGAAAAGCGGATTCACAGGCACACTTGCGAAGCAACTTGTTAATCTGTAGATAAAATATGCCAAAGAACAAAGCAGCCACACAAGAAAATAAGCAGATAGTCATGCAGACCATCGACAAATTGGAAGGCTTTCAAAGGGGTCCTTCGGGAACCCTTCAAAAGACAAGTGGTCCCCTCAAGGGACACACTACCTGAAAAGCAAGGTCTAGTCAGGCTGCCCCCAAGTTAGACGCCATAGAATTCATTTGAGAGAAAATCTTTCAAAGGGGGTCCCTTGTGAACCCTTCAAGAGAAAAAGGGGTCCACTCAAGGGATGCTTCATTGAAAGATATAGAGAAGAGAAGGGGTCCTTACAAGGACACATATCTCCCGAACAAGTTATCACTGCCCCCAACATACAGGGGAGGAGAACCACACAAGACACTTAGAACATGCAGGATAGAGGTAAACCTCGATGTCACTTATCATTTGAAGAAGAGGTAGGTGCATCAACAAATAAATGAGTGATGGCACTTGAATCAAGAAGTTGTATTTTATCCTTCAAGGCCTTACATTCACTAGTGGAATGGCCAGGCACTTGATGGTATGCACAGAAAAAATGTTTTTCTTTATCATGCTTATGAGATTTCTTGCATGTAGGAGAAGGAAGAGTAATCAAGCGGGCTTTGAGAAGCTGCAACAAATACACTCTTTCTTAGACAAAGGATGAGGAGCAGCAAGAAACCCTTTCTCTTGTGGAGAAAAGTTTGTCTGCTCACAAGAAGAAGACAAGCGGAAAGGAGGATCGACATTAAGGGCATTACAATTATTGCTCACACTATCCTGCGATACAAAAGAATAATCATCTTTGATAGCAGGTTTGGATGATGTTATCAGAAAGTCTAAGTGGATCGGGGTGACTTTGTATTCTCAAGTGAAGGATTCTTGTTGGTGTAACAACTAACACCTCTAGAGTGCAAGTTGGTACAGACAGTTATGCACACTGTGTAATGAGTTCTCTTCAAATTAGGAGGGGAAGCTCCCTCATAGTGCTAAAATGAATGGAAAAGAAAAGTAAACTAAATCCTATCTTTTTGTTCTCAACTAGAAGAGGCACAAGGTTAAGAAAAACCACAAACATTGCAGCTAAGGATTTTCTGGTTTCGCAGATCTCTAACTACAACTAAACTAAAGCTTTTAATCTATCTAGTCTCCTCAAGTAAACAGAGCATGAGGAAATGGAGCAAGAATGTTCTATATGATAAATTTCAAGTACAGATTCACAACTTGAAGGCAAGGTGGCACAACTATTTGCTTGGCTAGGAAGAAGTTTATTAACACACACATCAAACAATAAACTTTAGGTATAGATTTACAACTTGAAAGCAAGGTGACACATCTGTTTGCATCATTTGAATAGGCTTATTAGAAACAAAACATAGAGAATAGCCAACTAGGACAACAAATTGCATAGGCGAAACACACATACAATAAACGATCAACTAGCCACTATATTTAACTAAGATAAGCAATCACCATAACAATAACATGAAGGCAAGGTGGCACAACAATTCATCATCATAGTAAAAACTCGTGAACATATATAAAATCAGCAATATTACAGGAAAGGTGGGCACAACATATATTACTATCTCGTGCAAAAGTTAATTACAAATGAGAAAAAAACTCTTATTTATAGACATCAAAAGGTGTAGGCAACCCTAAAATCACTTTGAGTCATCTATAGTCTTGCAAGCATGCAAGATTTTATTGTTAAACCCTAAATAAAGCAAACTATATAGTTAACTGGAAAGCTACCATCAGTTAAATGAAACATCTAATCTAAATGGACAATGTGCAAGTATGCACGTCCTTATTGAAAGCAAGTTAACTAGAAAACTACCTTCAGTTAACGAAAACCCTAAATGAAAGTCTAACTCCTGTGAAGATAATCCCAAGGAAGAGATGTGCATGCATGAAATCAGCAAGAAGAACTCAAGACTGAAAGTCGAATTAACTGTTGCTCTTGACTCTATCCTTGAAACTAACTGTAGGTCTCCACTAGCGGATCACTCTAGGTCTCAAAAATCCAACATATCATCCAGGAACTGGTCGATTGCCTTATCCTCTGGTACTTTGACGTTGTTCACGATGATAATCTGCCTGCTCAAGTCCCTGTCATCATCTCTGATTGTTCCCATGCATATCTTGACCTCTTCAGTTGCTTTTTTGAAACAAGCTGTCATCGCTGAGATGTGTTCTAACTTGTCTGCCATAAGATCTCCTTTGAGACTATCACGAATTAGCTCTTTAAACTCAGCTTGTACTACATTAAGTTCAACACACATACCATCTTCAAGATGATAATAGCATGGGATTTGAGTGATAAAGCTATTGATGAGTTTGAGAGCTCTAGTAACGCTCTCCTTGAGTGTATTCAACCTAGCAAAGATTCTCTCACATGTCTCCATCTTGAAAAGGTGTTGCTCTCTCCAAGCGAAGATTTTCTTCTTCTCTTCCTCTATCTCCAGAGTATCATATGCAACTGCTAACTGGGATATGAGAACATGATCATTTGGCATGCCTTTTGCTATTGTAATCTCAAGTTGTTGGATCCCCTGGCGAAGTCCATGTGCATCACTCCTCAACTGATATAGCTCTACCTGTAACAATGAAGTTTTCAACCCAGTTGTCCAGAAGTTTACCATGATTGACTAATTGATCCAACTTTTCTTGTTCTACAGGCATGCTTTGTGGAAGAAAAGGTGCTCTACTCAGATTTCCATGAACAAGATTAGAGATATATTGTCGAAGTTGCCTGATTTCAGCCTTAAGAAGCGCTTTATCCTCTCTGTCCTTCATGACGCGCTCTTCAAGATTATGTGTAACAATCTTGAGAAGGCCCACTTCTATCTCTCGAATGGTCCTGCCAAGATTCACTTTGACGAAGGTGAAATCATCAACCTCAACCTCATCCAGGCTTTTACCCTCTAGTGGCATAGCAACCTCTATGACAATCTTTGATTCTAGAGTCTTCGCAACATGCACCTATTTCTTGATTTTCTTGTTTGACCTTTCCTGATAAGGATCGCCAAACTCAAACAAATCAAGGTGATATTAAGGCTCTTGCCTCTGTCTTCCCAAAGATCTCTCGAGCCAACAAGAATGAACAATATTATCAGCTCGAGGAGAGATTGTCCTTGATCTATCAACCAGTGGTGGGTCAATTGTCTCTAACGCTACTCGAACTGGTGTCTCCGGCTCTGAGTCTATATCAATAGGATGTGCATGTGGTGAACATGGCAAACTAGGAGGTGAAAGATGTGGCTTAGCCTGGATGACTGTCTCTAAGGAATCTCAGGCCCCTTTTCCACCTGTTTTTGCTTTCGTTTGCTAGTAGTCCTCCCCTTTGTGTTTCCACTGAGTCTAACCCCTTCAGGTGGTTTCAAGATAACCTTAACTCAAGGCCTTGACCTCGAAGTAGAAGGAAATGAAGAAAAACCAATTGGCAGCTCCGTGACTAGAACTGACTTATGCCTTCATTTACTCTCCAAGAAGTGCTTGTTGGTCTTGATAACTGATTTAGACATGTCCTCGATGGAAGTACTCTCCCTACCGTACCAATCTGGTGAGCGAAGTGACTGGAGAGCAACTTGATCTTTGACATATGAACTAAGTAGAACCTATCTGTCATCATCTGACAAACCCTCAACATCCTCTAATAGGTAATCAACAATTTGAGCAATAGTAAGTCTACAGTAGTGACGGTGACGAACTTCAAATTCATCCTCGCAATTAGCCCAAAATCCTAAAGTGTTGGCTTATGTGCAATCCCTCGCTCCAACCTAGCTGTATATTGACCCAAAGGATCATAGGAACACCTCTCAACATGGTACTTAAAGTTAAATCTCTCAAGCTCATTCGTCATAAACTTGCAATCCGTGCCAGTCCTGCATGTGAAAATACCCAATCCAAAAGGAAAAGAGACTACAGACTTATGGCGACTGTGAAGAAAAGAGTGAACGTGTTGAGCTTGTCTGAGAAAATCCATGAAAAGGACTTTGTCTAATGGGTACCTTGGTAACATTAGAGGCTCTCCGACATAACAATAGACACAGATATATGTGAAAGTGGGGAATTGAATGAACCAATTCGACCAACTCTCCGTTGATTTTGCTTCTGTTGAAATCTGGATGTGCATTTCATTGTCGAGATCCCTGACTGTCTTCATGAAAAAGTGATAATTCATTGCCCTAAAGTCCTGTTCAACTTTAGGAAACTCCAATTGAGAGTAATATTCATGAACATGTTGAACACCAAGAGCCTCATTAGTCTTGAGGTGTCTAAAACTGCCTTGAGATGCAACCAAGTAGACCAAGTAAGACACCATGTGAAACTCGTGGATCTTGAGGAATCTAGTAATTTGTTGATGAAGACACTTGTTGATCAACATGGCCCAATCAAAGTGCTTTATACCATGAAGGATCCTAGAAATGATGTAAAACATCCATGGTCGGAAAATATTAGCCTCTTCTTGACCAGTAACCCGATTGAGTAGAGCTATCAAAACAACAACTTCATCCTTGAATTCACCGCGACCAACCTTTTTAGGCATGTTAGTCTTTTGTATTTTCAACCATCTCTAAGCAACTTTCCTCTGTGAACGCTCGTGATATTCATACCATATCTTCTCACAAGCCTCAATGACCATAGTTAAATTGTCTGAACGAGGAGGAATAGCAAAGTATTTTTCCATGTCCCTCGACTTAAGGTTGCAGATGACTCTCCCATCAACTGATCTGATTTGTTGTGTAGACGAGTCGTAGTGCTTGATGCAAGCAAAAACAAACTCGAGATCGAAAGTTGTGATGGGAATAGACCCTGCTACCAGCAACCCAGAACGCTCAAGATTTTTCAATGTATTGCTACTAACGCCCTCCAAAGTGCTCAGATTTACCACCGAATAGACACAACCCATGTCTATGTCGGTGGTTTTCACAAAATCATGCATCATGACTGATTTGATCTTATAATCTATAGGGTTGAACTACATTTTGAAAATGAGGACTTTGACTGTGAAGTTGGGTATGTTTAGACAACTTTTCGAAAAGGCTAAAAATAGCTCGTGGCAGAAAAAAATTGGAATTTTTCTGAAACGTGGGTTTTGTGCAGAATTGAATTCTAAGCAAACTTAGATCAATAAAAATTCAAAAAAGTGGGTTTTAGCTAGGCATGTGGAGGTTTTTCAGTCAAGAAAAGCAATGGTTCTAGAGCTCGCTCGGGGCAATTTTTACCCAAGAAAATCTAGAACATGGGTTTTGTGCAGAACAAAATTCTAAGGCAACCTAGATAGTTCGATTTTGAAAAAGATGTGTTTCTAACCCACATGCAAAGGAATTCTCAGAAAAAAAAAGAAAAAAGCATAGAGCTTTAGAATAAAAGCTACAAGGCAATTTTCTCGAAAAAAATCTAAGACATGGGTTTTGTTGTTGTCGTTGAAGTATGTGAACCCAGATGATCTGATTCTTAAAATTCTACCGCTTTCTTTGACATGCGAAGAATACCTAAGACGAGAATAGAAGAAATTAGACAAAAGATAGAAGTTTGTTCTTTGTTTATTCTGCTTCTGTAGAAAATCGCCTATGCTTGACTGAGATTCAATGAAACTTGCATGCACTGAAAAATCTAACTCTGGAAAATTAATCTTCTGAACAATCTGGACTTGACACTAAAAAATTGAACTCAAGCACCTTTGAATCTTCCATTGTTTAAGAAATTTGCCTTTCACTGAACTCTGATATGAGAATAATGGAGACTTTGAAGACTTAAATAAATAAATTCAAGCTTAAAATCGTCCATCCTCATGCGATAAGGCGCCACCTCTAAAAATATTAAATTTAATTTTGATTGGGCCTCAAAATATACGACCTCATCTGATGAAAAAGGTAACTGAATATTAAATTTACCCTAAAAAGGGAGCCACCTTTAACTTATTCAGTTAACTTATCATGCAATTCAATTAACTGGCCATGCATGCTAAAAATAGTCCATTTTAAACAATTAAAATATTTCCCTTTAAGTCAAATATTCAAATATTTAAATAACATTTAAATCCCACCTTTAATGGGCGCCTCTTCATCTTGAGTTCAAAAAGTCAACCTTTGACTTTAGGCGTTTTTCCAGACTTAGTCATTTTTAATGAAAATTTGGATTTTGAAACCTCTTTGGAGAATCACTGACTTTGATTGACTGACATGCCCAATTGACTGGTTGACAGTTGTGTTGCAGAGCAGGACCAATTCTAACCAAATCACTCCTTGAGATTGCAATCCATAAACTAAGATCCGAGGCCTCAAAAATCCAAGCGCCCTTTGCATAAGTTGCGCTTTAACTTAGACTTAGCCATATTTTCATCAATTTCATCCCTTACGAAGGTGAAATTGACTCCCTCATAACTTTTGTTCGACAAAGTTTCAGGATTGGATAACTGGCTCACTGCGAAGCTAGTTCAATTCCACACAACTTTAAGACAACACTTTATCAAATTCCAACATTTGATAGGCCAAAATCAAGGGCGCCCCTAGCCTCCAGGGGCAATTTTTGTTCCAAAGATCATTTTTCCAATTGGCTAAAATACCACTAAATCTCCAACTACAGGTTGCCAACTCATCTTCTGATCTGACAGAGATATGCAATGGAAAGCTGGATGTAACACAAACAAGATGAACACTTGAGATCACTAGAAAAACTGAATTCAAGGCTCCAAAACCTCGGGCGCCCCTAGCCTCTAGGGGCGCTTTTGCTTTTTTCTTAACATTCTGACCAAGATTTAACCTCAAGTTTGACCTTTGATTCCGACAGTTCAACAACTTAGATTCACCCGTTGACAAATGCGTTGCGAAGCCTAATCAAATGTGAGACAAACATCCCAGGTGTCATTTGGCCAGAATCCTTCATCTGATCCTTCAGAAAGATGGGCGCCCTTTGGAAAAGTTGCGCTTTTCCTTCCAGTGTTAGTCATTTTTCAATCTTCCTTGTTTCTCACTCAAATCTGTCGTATCTAGTGCTAGACATATCTTTCAGGCTGGTTGGATAGCTCATCGCGAAGTTGACAGTATTCCTAACAAGTCTTCTTGGAAGTGACAAACCTCAAAACTGAAATCTTGGCCTTCAAAATCTAGGGCGCCCCCAGCTAAGAGGGGCTCTAATGCTCTAGAGTTAGAAATTTTTTGATGATTTTCATCCCGATGAAAAAAACTCCTCTGAGACGAAGCATTGTTTTGCACTTATCTCGCCACAAATTCTTCATTTGAGCGTTTTAGGCATAGATTTCAACACCTGGTCTCTAGCCATCTATTATTGACGACTTCAGAAATCCTAACTTTCCATCTAAAAAAGTGAAAACTACCCACCAGACTTAAACTGAGTTTTAACTAAAACTAACTTCACCATTGTGATTGTGAAGCAAAATAAGCCAATCAAAACAATTTTTAGTCCATTCTGACAAGTTTCTATTTTTAGGGTTTCATGGCCTAAAACAACTTGAAAACCCTAATTTTCAATTTTTTCAAATTTTACCAATATCCTCCAGACTTCAAACTGACACAAAGTCCATACTTGATTTGCCCAAAAACTGTGTTTTGACATCATTTTAACTAGGTTTAGACTCTTTTAAGCAAAATGCCTTAATGAAGCAAAAAATTTGGTTTGGGTGTAATAATTCTGTAAATTCTAAAGAATCCCAATCATCACCAAAACATGCATTTTCTTGAGAAGAGGAAGGATTAGGCTTAGGATTTCTTACTTCAGAAGGATCTTCTTCAGGAACATCTATCTCAAGAGTATCCTTTGTAGTAGGTATTGTTGGAGTAAACATCAACACATTGGAAGACACTGAAGGAATAAGAGTAGGCACAACCGAAGCCTGGCCGACGGTTGCCATCTCACATAGGTGCATAGCATCAAGGTCAGCCTTGACTATGACTACTCGATTATTGCAAATGAACTTAATAGATTTATGCAAGGTAGATGGGACTGCACCCATAGCATGAATCCACAGTCTACCAAGAAGAAGGTTATATGGTAGCTTTTCTGCTATAACATATACAAGGGTAGGTATGGTAACGGGTCCCAACCTCAAAGGCAAGACTATTGTGCCTATGGCTTGTCGACCAACACTATCGAACCCATGAATGACAACAGGAGAAGCATTGAGAGAAGATGAATCAATATTAATCTTAGGCAATAGATCAATGCTACATACATTGAGTGTCGAACCAATGTCAATGAGAGTACGTCTAATGCCAATTTTATTAACATTAACTATGATCATTAAAAGGTTCGCTTGCTTCTACACTTCCCGAGACGAGAGCTCCTGCAGATAGAACGTAATGTTCGTCAATTCCACACGAATATGAGCTAACATTAGCATCCATCGGCCTAGTGGAGGTAGGCAAGAGAATCTTCTACAAGGCGTCCTGAAGCATACCTTGAAAAACCGAAGTAGACTGAAGCAAGTCCCACAGTGAGATCTTAGTCAGAGTAACACAAAGTTCCTCAACAAGATCGTAATCATTGGGTGCTTCAGTTGTAGATTTAGGAGCTTGAAGAAGGCTTGGTTGTTTATTCATTCTATTCTTATAAGTATGGGCTACCGCTCTATAAGAGGGAGCCTTAGAAAGATCAAGAGAATCACCATCAAATGGAACACCATTAATAAAACAAACCCTTTCAAGAGGACTAGTTGGAGTCAAATAAATAACAGGTCTCTTGGGCGTTTGAAGGGTGGCAGAGACAAATTATATTTACAGACTCATCACAACTAGTGGAATAATTATTTGAAGACATATTCTCAACATCGATTCAAGGAGGATCGGATGTGGAAGGAGGTTCATCATTCACTAATGCATCATCTCCAGAAGAGAGTGCATCAAAACAAAGATGAGATTCATCATTCACCAACGCAACGTCTCTAGAAGAGAGTGCATTGGAATGAAAAGAAGGTAGAGTAACATTAAGAAAGGTATCAATGATTTCATCTTCTTGCAACAAGATATCC
Source organism: Sequoia sempervirens (assembly GCA_007258455.2). Classification (NCBI taxonomy): domain Eukaryota; kingdom Viridiplantae; phylum Streptophyta; class Pinopsida; order Cupressales; family Cupressaceae; genus Sequoia; species Sequoia sempervirens. Next base: position 156,297 of record VDFB02257065.1, on the reverse strand, counting down.
TCTGAAGCAAGAGGACTCTCATGAGAAAGATCAAAAATACAAAGTGACATGGGCAAAGCCAAGTCACAATCACATGCATGAAATGGAACATCATTAATATTTTAAACAAAATTAGATACTGAACTAATAAAAGAAGATATTAAATTCATTTTGGCGTGATAGAACTAAGAAAAAACAAAAATCTAGATTTTCAAATTTTTTGGTATTTTCTAGGTTCTAGTAATTTGTGTTTTTAGAGGTCTTTGGAGCAGAATTTGAGGTTGGAACTTGTGTCGGTCCCTAATATTTGATAAACGGTTCTAAATTTTGAGCATCGAGTCAAAAGTTAAGACTCTGCCAAGTAGGGGTAAATAAATTCCTAGTTTTTTTGAAAAATACCCTCTCCATGTCGGGTTCACCAAAATGTAGAGAAGGGGGATTTGCTACTCACGAGTTCTCTTCATTTAGAGAGCCTCATGGGACGAACTGCCCTAAACTACCTCACGAATAGTGCGAGAGTTCTAGAATCAGAAAGAGCAAGTCATGAAGATTTTCTGGACAAACTGACAAGCTCTCGGCCAAAGGATGGCAGCGCAAAATACGGATGACAGTGTGATGCGCTGGCGTCTCAGAAGCGCACTAGCGTCTCGTACAAACCAAAAAGCAAGTTTGTCATAGAAAATAGCAAAGTGGCTACTAGCAATTTGATTGCTAAGAACTGATAGAATGCGATAAAGTAGCAGAATGTAATAGAACCAAAATAAAGTGAAATAGAAATGATAAAGATGGGGAGAAGAAAGAAAAGAAATTCTCACAACCATGCAAGTGATGAAGCCTCCAACACGTGAATGTCTTCAATACCTGCATGCATAATATCTAGGGAAAGTGTTGGGGATGTATAGGGGTTTGCCTCAGTCAAACCCCCGTTTTGGTGTTCCTACCTCCACGGACAGCCAGATAGATAAAGAGAAATGAGAAGTAAGCAAATGTAATGTGATAAAAGCAAACCTCGCTTGAGGATAACCTATATCACAAAATGTAGGTGATAAAAGCAATCCCCGCTTGAGGAGGACAACCCGTATCACAAAGTAGAGATGCAGTAGTAGGGGATATGGAATTCCAAGATGCTTACAAGCATGAGATAAGGACGATGAAGTTGCGAGGCTTAGGGAAGCCAAATAGAGAGAGAAATGGAGCTGCAAGAGCCAAGAGTGTCGGAGAGGGTGTTGTAAGAGCTTGAGAGTGTTGCAAAGAGAGAAGCCAAGAGGGCTTAAAAGTGTTGTAGAAGGTTGTTGTAACAAACAAGAGAGTTGTGTCAGCAAGAGCAAGAAGGGAGAAGAAGAGAAGTTAGGAGGGAAGCTAGAAGTAGAAGAGAGTTGCAAATGAAGTGAAAAGAGTTGCAAATGAAGTGAAAATATAGCATTTAAGGAAGGAAAAGAAGCTTCTTGGGTGGTTACAAGGCATCTTGAGCCGTTACCACCGACCAAGGGAGATGACAAGTGGCAAACATGCACGAAAACTGTCATTTGAACATTGAAATGTCGCAGGACGCTAGCGCGGTGCGCGGACGTCCACGCAGTGCACTAGTGCCCGGAAACGTCATGCTACAAAACGATGCAAATGAGAAAGGCACAAAGTTTGATGCAAGGCTGACACGCAAAGGGTAAAAGGGGTGTTGAGCATCCTGATAGGGAAAAAGGCTGATGCAGGGGCTAAAATGAGCCTACACAAGATGCTAAGGGAGTGGACACTAAAGCGGATGCAAAGATGTATGTGAAATTGCAAGGGGTGCAAATTTACGACATTACAGTTAATCATACGCCTTTACTCATATAATACTTAGTAACAAGTCCTTGTTGAGTGAAAAAGATAGTTCTATGGGCCACAACACCCAATCTTCAAAAAAACTCCATATTCTTTATGGATAAAAATAGGCAATAAATGCATCACTTATTTTTATTATGCTCTAAGGCTTATTGAAAATGAATCGAAAAAATAAGCAGAAAGTACATGCTGCCAATAGGAAGTGTCACAAAATTGATAACAGAAATAAAAAGGTGATAAAAATGTATAGTTTAAACCTAATATCTGTACACATCTTTCCATGACCTCGTATCAATAATAGAAAAAATGTAGACCCAAAGAACAAGATGTTCCCTAGGATAAAGTCCTTAATTCAATGAGTAGTTTTTGTTATGTCTTCAGACTTCAACAAACTTCATGCAACTCCTAAGCTTCTACAAATGTTGCCTTTTTCATAATCATAAATGAGACGTACATAAATGACCTAGGATTTGAGTTATAAAACTTTATATTATAACATGAAATGGGGGCTTAACAGGACTAACTGCATTGAAAATATTGAGTCAATCATGATACAAAACTATGACAAATACCCAACAATGCATCTGCTTGAAACATTAACAAATATTACTAAACTACCAACTTGTTGGAAAATGCAAACATTTGTCATTAAATATGTAGAGCAAAGTGAAGAAAGACATCATAATCTCACATAGAAAATGTTAGTAGTGTTTGGGAACTCAACAACTTCCTCGACTTAATATTATATTAAATGATCTCCATTGTACATTCTTAGAGTTGGAGCAACCTCATAGGGGATGTATTGACCCCAAATTACAAATCACAAGATTTCTTTAAGTTGTTTTTTGTGTGACGAGGAGTCCAAAAAAGCCACCTCCAATACAACTTATGTTGGAGATGCTAAACTTGTAGAGGCAACTTACATAGCTAGTTTTTTCTTCTTGATTTCAGTTATAAGTTGGTTCACATACATAATGTATCCATCAACATTAAATTTCCGTTTGCAGCCTGCATAATTCATATACCTTATCTTTCCAAAGACTGGCCGTTCTTGCCAACCCTGCAACAATTGATATATTAGGAGAAATAAATATAGACAATCAAACAAGTACAGAACATACAAAAGATAAAATAATTTAAGAGAGACTTTCCAACTGATTCCTTCTATATTTAGGGAGAAGAATTTGGGGTATGAAATATTCACAGTAGAATGCATCAAAAAGCAATATAGAAAACAACGTTTCAATGCGCATAAACGTTTCCTAGATACCAGATATTATTTTAGTTTGTTGAATAAACCAAATATAATAAGACAATATATCAGAGACAATCCTCCATTTAGTTATGGATTGGATTTGTCAAGCTCATTTATGATCACTGTACCATGGGGACACGTCCCCAAGATATTTGGGTTGTTCCCCATAATGAAGACATCCCTGTGCAGCGAGGTGGGAACAATGTACCCCGAATCAAGGTCCCCATAGGCATCTGTCTTCAGGATACCCTGGGGCAGGGGCATTCCCCTCTAGGGAAACATCAAGGGATGTCTAGATGTCCCTTGATCCTCCCAAGGATACCAAAACATCTCCTGCAGCCACTGAATAAATGAACATTGAAACATAAACAAATTGAAAATGAAAAAAAATGTTTGGAGCTTGGTTAAAAGTAATTAAATTAGGGGAAATGGCATGCAACATAAAGGTTAATGTGGCCTCAAAGGCCTTAATTTGGGCTTGGGTGCTACTACTCGATCCTATAGGGAGCTGCCACTCCGAAACACTCACTATGGTTTTTAAAAAGAAAAAAATAAAAATTGTTTTGGGCTGCACTCAATAGAAAAGCATTGTTTTTTCCCTGTTTTTAAGAATATATTCAACATTTTTTTATTTTTCTGATCTTTTCTGATAAATCTCAAGTAATATAATTCCATTTATACTTTTAGTTTGCCAAGATGACCCCAATTCCAAGTAACCTTGCAATGGCTACAATCAAATGATTTAGAAAGTAAATATAATGATCTTAGTGAAGATGCTTGGAATTCTGACACATAAACTGGCACTACAACTTCTTGTAGACCTCTTTGTCAAGTTCTACTCTAATGGATTCCTTACTTGGGAACATGCTAAAGCTCCTGATTGATATTATAAACTTATTGCAACCCATTCAAAATTTGGCTAGAATTGGTGTATCTGCTTTTATTTATTTGATAAATACTGTTGGAGCCTGGTACTCTTTTTTTTCCCATAATGAAGGGCTATAGGTTTTATCATCTCTAAAATTAACTGCAAAAGCAGTGCCAGAATTTGCTCAGATTGCTTACAACATGGCTAACATCCAGACATAAGGCAGTGCAAAAGATGATCCCCAACGGTGGTGTCTTGGTCCATGGTACAATTTTCACACAAGATGCTGAAGACAGCTGAAGACATAAGGACTCACTGTCTTTAAGACAAAATCTCATACAGCAGTATTAACTTTGTATAAATTTCAGCTTCGTTTACTGTCTCTATAAAAATTTCTAGCATAAGGTGAAGTTATCCTCTAATAATTGATGCCAACATGTAATGTCCTTTAGTCACTCTTCTTTGGGATAAGGAAATTGTCATTCGAGAGTTACTGTAACACTGTGGGTCACTCTTCTTCAGGATAAGGGCATTGCCACTCGAGAGTTATTACTGTGACATTATGGATTTCAAGAGATTAACTTACTTCTATGAATTTCTCAGCTTCCAGCTTATATGAAAGCATGACTCGGATAATTTTAATTATCATACTTGAAAAGATTTACATCAGTGTAAGAGAATGGTCATAAGTTTAAGACAAGAGGGACATATTGCCTAAAATAGGAATGAAGGATATGATTCAACCTGAATTATCCAGAAGTTATTTAGGCCTTTAAAGGATATTTACAGACAAAGAAACAAATGTAAACGTGAAAATAAAAATCAGAGCAGCAAGAGCAACTGAAAGAAAAAATTAAGACTAATAAAAAAATTAGTATCACATCAAACTGACATATAAGAAGAATTTGAAGCTAACAATCTAAATTAATAAAATGATTAACAATTCTAAAAATATAGTAATAAACTGGAGATGCTGCTTTGAAATAGTATTAGAAAAGCAAAAGAAACTATTTTACTTTCAACTAGAAACTCTAACAAAGATTTCGCAGGAAAGACTAAAAGCAGCAGTAGTTGAAAGAAGTCCTTGCCACCAGTTGGCCAGAAAGAGCCCCACCCAGCATCAGATAATGTTCAATCTAGGTAGGGACTTTCCAACTGTCTTGCTACATCCATCTCACAACTGAGAAGTCATAGGCAGATGGTTTTTTCTCTTCAGAAAGATGAGATGGTCATTTGGCAAAACGTACTCATTATGGCAAGTGAGTCTGATGAAGAGGTGATTTCACAGCTAATCAACACATAATTATCCATGTCCAACGTACTCATTGTGGCAAGTGAGTCTGATGAAGAGGTGATTTCACAGCTAAATCAGAACATCATTATCCATGCCCAATCCTCTACACCAAGGTGGAGAGCAACTCCTGCATTTCAAAGCTCAAATAGGCCCTCCTGTAATCTATTGTTTGCAAAAAAAATCGAAAGACCCAATAATATAGCAGAATCAATACACATTATGATAGCAAAATAGAGAGAAACATACATAGAACCACTTCAAGTCAGAAAAATCACAAAAGCAGTTGGCCAGGAATGAATTACACAAACAATGATCTCCAAATGCATACCTAAACCCCACAGGTGAAATTGAAGCAGAACAACCCACCCTTAAGTCTCTAATTTGGCCAGCTGGTCAATAACAGAAGCTATTAGAAGACTGCTCACAATTTGCATGCCAGAACTCACCCACTTCATAGTCCAATTATAAACAATGACATGTAGAGAATTAGAAGTGTAACAGCTCATGAAACAATGTGCTAACCGTGCAAGTAATAGCATTGCCCTAATAAGTAATAAACACACAAAGGCTAAGTTACTGATATAAATTTGGATACACTAGTTGAAAACGATGCAAAATCTCATATTGGCATAGTAAGGACTGATAACTATGGCCAATTCACATCAAAGGTGTTTGAAGTCTATCTCAAGAAAAATGGATCAAGAATCATCTCATAGTTCCTCACACTCCTTAACAAAATGGAGTAGTTGAAAGTGTTGGTGCTCCAGCCTGCTTTCAGTATTTCCTAAGGAGTTGTAAATTCCTATGATCAGAACCGTTGAGAAGATGGGTCAATGAACAAGAGATAGCTAGATCTCTCCTGCACTTTAGGCTCTACAAGACCTCAATAACCAAGTAAACACTAAAATTCAAATAAGCCTAATGTTCTTCGTTTTGTCTTGCAAAGCTTAGACTATAAAACACTCTTCCACCCCAAAGATACAACTCTACTTAATAATCCACAACTAGTGATATTGCTATCAAGATTCAACCGTGTAGTTTTACGAGTCAAACTCATTAACCCATATTTCATGAGTAGTGATTCACAAGAACCCATCTCTCATGATAATGAATGGTCCACTTAGCACTCATTGCATCTAGGTGATGCTCACAGAGGTGAAGCACTGGGCCTTCCCGTGAGGTCACCCATCCCAGTACTACTCCAGCTCAAGCATGCTTAACCACCGAGTTTTCCCCAAGGTTAAGCCCACTTAGCTTGCAACCCCATTTGCAAAACCTTTAGCAAGTGTTGTACCTTATGAACCATTCATTATAGAGCCCCTTTAGCTCATCAATTGATGAGTACGAAGTATTTTCCACAGCGTGTCAAATTGTGATATTGCTATCAAGATTCAACTGTGTAGTTTTACAAGTCAAACTCATTGACCCATATTTCATGAGTAGTGGTTCACAAGAACCCATCTCTCGTGATAATGAATGGTCCACTTAGCACTCATTGCATCTAGGTGATGTTCATAGAGGTGAAGCACTGGGCCTTCCCAGGAGGCCACCCATCCCAATACTACTCTAGCTCAAGCATGCTTAACCACAAAGTTTTCCCCAAGGTTAAGCCCACTTAGCTTGCAACCCCATTTGCAAAAGGTGGATGACACGCCAGCTCATAGTTTTGAATGAGACAAAGTGATCAACTACGAAGAACCAAGAATGAAGAAGGTGGACTTAGGAGGAGAGTAGTCCACGAATGATCCTAGTTGGAGACAATTGGAATCCCAATTTGAAGGTGACAACATTCAATATTTTTCACAGAATACAAGGGCGCCTTCACATGGTTGTGTTGACGTGGTTTTTGAGACCGCACCAACACAGAATAAAGTTTCCCAACGGACGCTCTATCCTCTCTTGAATAAAGTATTCAGCATGCTAAGATTGCGAGTAAGATCATGCTTTCAACTCCAAGGTTCCTTAAGTGCGAATAGGCTCAGTTTGGCTCGATGTGATTTTGCTGGTATTTTCAAGGGGACTTACACAATTGTTCGACGGCTAACAACAAACAGCAGACTAAGGGCTTTGCGTGTAATTCAAATGATTTGGCAAATGAGCACAAGTTTCCTAATTCTAATCGGAAATGAACTGAATTAAAAGGGTGTAGGGCCTAAGAAGTTTATGTTCTAATCTAGAGCGTGGAACACGGCGATCGATTCTCACAAACTTCAACCAAGCTCCGTTTTGCCTCTCTTCGGACAGCTTCCGCGGAACTGGTGCAATCTTCAAAGGAGTGACTCAAGATGTTCAAATCACGATTTAGCATGAAGACACCGTCACAACGACGCATGCCAACATATAAACCGTAATCGAAGTTAAGTTTTACAAAGTTCCAGTTGACCACGCAAGGCGAACCCACCGTCAGCGAGCCCGCTAGTGGTATGGACAAACGAAGTCTTGTTCAAATCGAGCACCACTTTCCACAATTGCTAACTACTTGCATGAAATGAAATCTACTTTACTTTATGCTACTTCAAGATGCTACGCGAATTGGAAGGACGAAGAAGCCTCAACAACTACTCACAACAAAGAAGGGTTCACCATCAATGAAAATTCTTTTATTATGAAAGCATACATGACAACTTCTTACAAAGTATCCAAGGGGAAGACTTTCCTTCCTTTTCAATCTACACTACTTTACTTTCTACTCTATCAACTTCTCTCTACTCTAAGCTCTGCTTCTAATTCTCCTTCTCTAATGTCTAATGAATTACAAATGAGGGGGACTCCCCCTTTATATAGCTAGCCAAGTCCCAAAAGACGGCTAGGGTTACGATCAATAGAGTGGCCAGAATCGTGCCACCTCAGCCCTAAACAATATTGCCCTAAAAACCGCCACAAAGGAGAGTGGGGTAATAAATGCGCCATAATGTCCACCATCATCCTTCTAGAAGATTCCGTTTGTAGATGCGTTCACACTATTCTGGATCTTCTTTCTTGACTTTTGTTCTTCAACTTCTTCAACCTGAGGGTCTTCATCTTTGTCACTTGAACTAACACTTAGCCAATTTCTTGCAACTTTTTCTTCCTTCATGTGAAACTTATAACTTTATCTTCCTCCGAAGGTTGTAATATCATCGTGCTTCACCACTTCAAGTCATCGTGCTCCGGCTTCAACATTTCTCCTGCAAAACAAGCAAGGAGAAGAGAATTAGAATACTTCATGATATAAACTTAACTCACTTACCTGATCCTCACGCTCCAACTTTCAAGCGTTCATCGCCAACTTTGTGTTCAAGTTCATGCCTTAGACAAACTTCATCTTTGAGAAATTCATTTCACCTGCTGGAGCTCTGACAACCTTGATCTGGCTCAAGAAAACTATCTTCACGAAGGATTGAAGCAAATTCACCTAGGCAGTTTCTTTCAAATTCATCGTCTGGAGAATTTCACCTTGAAAACACATTTTCTTCACACTTGCCTTAGAAAATTTTCAATTTCCCTTAGGAAAACTCATCAACTCGGTGCCCATTTAAAATCTTTATCCCAGAATCCTCGACAAGCTGTGGAAGACTTCAAAATCAACTCCTCATCGACAATCTTCGATACCCAGAAAAAATTTTCTCCAAAACGCGTCGAATCCATGGGTACCCAACGAACGGGTTCATTTTATTTTCCTGAATTTTGAACCTTAGAAAATTATTTCCCTGTGAAATTTATTCTCGTTTTTGTGAAGATTTCTTGTTGCTCTGACTTGGAAAAATTTTTATCGACCCTGCGGAGCTGGTATCTTCTGACTTCACCTCAGGCGACTCATCTGTGCTTTAAAAAAAATTCCATCACCCTTTCCAGACTTAGGCATTTTTCTAAGGGAGAAAATATTTTGTGCCTTAGAAAATTTTTGAAAAAAAAAAAAATTTCCCTTGGAAAATTTTATATCCAACTCGATCAATTTTGCCTGTGAGAATATCAACCCTACCAAGAAAATTTTCATGAAGGCGCCTAGCACATTTTTATTTCCCGCTCCACACTAGCATTTCACTTCACACTCGCAAGGCAATTTTATCTAACTCCAACGCCTTGGAGATATTTCATCACTTCAATTTATATTCCACTTCATACTCAAGGCGTATAGCACACTGAGGAAAGAAAATCACGCCTTAGCAAAAAAAAAAAATCTCTAACACCTTGGCATTTTCAACGCCCAACACGCTTTATTTATCCTCTTTGCATGGCGCATATCACACTTAGAGGGGAGTACTTAACACGTCTAGCACCTTACTTCATCTTCAATGCCCAAGCAATATTTTATTTTTCATCACCCACCATCTTGGCGTACTTAGCACATTTGGAAAGAATAACTCCAACGCCTTGGTAACTCCTTATTTTGACCATCATCACCTTACATCTTGGCGCATTCAACACTTAGAAGAGGATGGGCGCATTCTAGGCATGTAGGAGGATGAAAGTTTCTAACGCCTTCCTTAAGTGACTCCTCAACTTCCAACTTTTGTCCTCATGTGGCCCCATTTGGGCGCATTTTACATGTAGAGGAGGATGAAGCATCTTTGACCCATGTTGACTAGCTAAAGATGGGCGCATATTGCATGATGAGGAGGATAAAACTTGTTCCAACGCCTTCCCTTGTTGACTTGTTGACTTCAAATGTGGGCGGATTTTCATGTAGGAGGAGGAATCTTTTTCAACGCCTTAACTCTTGTCCTCACATGCCTCATTTTGAGCGCATTTTACCCCTCATGCAGGATAAAAATGTTTGACTCCTTTGACCCATTTGTTTTTGGGCGCATTTTAGCAAGGGTGAAGGATGGGCGCATTTCACATAAGCTGAAGGATAAACTTTTCAACGCCACCTTTGACCACCTTGGACTTCTTTCTCCCTTGGGCGCATTTTCACATAGCTGCAGGATGAAATGTGTTGACCACTTTGACTTCTTTTCAGCTGGGCGCATTTGGAGGGTGGTGAAGGACGAGTTCAAACACTTAGAATTTTTTTTTTGATGTCTCTCTGAGCTGGGCGCATTTTGCTATAAGAGCAGGATGATATTTGTTGACTTTCTTTGACCTCTTCTAGCTTGGGCGCATTTGGAGGGTGGTGAAGGACGAGTTCAAACACTTAGAATTTTTTTTTTGATGTCTCTCTGAGCTGGGCGCATTTTGCTAGGAAGAGAAGGATGAAGTTCCAAACTTAGCTATTTTTCTCGTCTTCGCCAGCTTCTCATGCCCTGCTATTTATAGTAAGTCCTCTGAATTTGTGTCTCTAAAGCTCGGAATGGCTTGAAATTTTGCGTACTGCATCCTCATAACCTTGTTATCCTGTCGACATTGCCATTTTTAGTCACCCTGCTATTTTTAGCACGTTTCCGGAGGTGGTTTACTATAAATAGTAACCTCTCGTTTCTGATAGCTCCATTGCTCCGATTCATTTGAAATTTTAATGAGGCGCTCCTCACCACGTGACCTGTTGGCTGACACTGACGCATGCAGCTGATTTACTATTTTTAGCCAGTTTCCAATTTGACTTACTATAAATAGTAAGTGCTCCGATCGACTTGAAATTTCACCAACAGATAGCCTGAAGGACGCTGATCGCAGTGGTTTACACCGGATTTCAAAAATTTTGACTTTTTTACGCCTATTTTTAGGCTTCGAAGTTGGAAACCCTAATTCGCTCTGCATGCGTATCAAATGAACTCTGTTTCCCTTCGTTTCTGCTGCATTGCGATCAGCTCGTGAATCTGAACTGCTGGGAAGCGGCTGCCGGGACACACCTGCTAAAAATAGCAAGTTCCTTACTAAGTGAGTATCTTCATTTGCATGTCACACCATCGCGAAGCTCTCGAAAAACCCATCAGGAATCACCCAACATGCAAAAGAAACCCTGGCATGCAAACCCTAAAAATAGCCTCGGAAGACTGAATTTTGAAAGTGGTCGCCTCGCTTTGCATGTTATACTTTCGCGAAGGTCTCGAAAAACCCAGAAGGAATATCCAGACATGCAAAGAAGAACTCTGCATCTGGACCCTGAAATTCGTGCCAGAAGCCGGACTGCTAAAAATAGTAAGTTGTCTGTTTTTGCTCAAATTTTGCACGCGAATAGTCGGATGTGCCCTGAATGCCGTGTGACTGTCAGAATCTGATGAAAATCTGCTGAAAGCCTGTTGGAAACATGCTGATAACAATGTTAAGCCCAATTTTCAATTTATTTACTTTATTCGACCTCGGACTGACCAGGAAAGATGAAACCCTAATTCTCAGACTTGGTCAATTTTATGCTTAAGCTTGCAGACGGGAACGCCCCTCGAAAGGAAGACTAGAGAAAAGAGATAGAGAGAGAGAGAGAGAGAAGAACCAAAGACAAAAGACCAGAATGGAGCAAAAATTAGGGGTCCCCATTTTGAATGGGGCGAGGTGTGGAAAAGGTCACAACAGGTTGTACAAAGATTTGAAAGGTATACCTCCAAAACTATGTGTACATAGAATCCCTCTAGTACTAAGAGCACAACCCATACGAAAGAGGCCCTACCGAATGAACAAGAATTATGCTGCAAAAGTACAAAAGGAAATAGAAAAGATGTTGGAGGCTGAAATAATCTTCAAGGTTGAAGTCAGTGAGTGGGTCTCTCTAATAGTCATATTGTTGAAGAAAGAATCCAAACAAATTTGGCTATGTGTGGACTTCGGAAGTTTGAATGTGGTGACCATAAAAGAGCCATTTTTTATTCCATTCACCGACTCAATATTAGAAGAGGTTGTTGGTTATGAAATTTATTCATTCATGGACGGATTCTTTGAATATAACCAAATAAGCATAGTCGAGCAGGAAAAATTAAAAACTACATTCGTGGTTGAAGACAAAGTGTATGCATACAACCGGATGTCATTCGATTTGTGCAATGCTCCATTAACTTTTCAAAGGACCATTCTACACATTTGACAAAATGTCAATTGGAAACTTTAAGGCATTCCTAGACAATTGGTTGATCTATAGTGACCAAGACACATTTGAAAGCTCTCTGAGAATGTATGGAACAATACAGAGCAACAAGATTGGCATTGAATCCAAAGAAGTGTCGTTTTATGGTACCTTAAGGCAGACTACTTAGACACACAGTTTGTAAAGTCAAACTAAAGATTGACCCAGACAAAATACAAGTGATCGTATAGATGGAAGCACCACAAAATATTATTGGAGTAAAGTCATTCCTAGGTTATGTCGGTTATTATAGAAGATTTATCAAAAACATTTCTCAAATACCTTAACCACTCAACGTACTCACAAGAAAGGGCCAACCGTTCACATGGACAAAAGATCCGAAGAAGGCCTTCAGTGAACTAAAGGTACGATTAATAAGTTCACCAATCCTTGCAAACCTAGACTGTAGTAAGGAGTTCCATGTACATGTTGACACATCAAACTATGCAATTGGAGCAACATTAGCACAAGTGGGACCACAAGGGTTGGACCACCTAGTCTTCTTTGCTAGTTGGTTATTGTAAGAAGTAGAGAACTATAGTACGACGGAGAGGGAAGCACTGGGAATGGTCTATGTCGTACAAAAGTTCAAACATTACTTGTTGGCAACACCGTTCACATTCTACGTCAATCATCAAGCCCTTATGCACCTCGTGAACAAGCCAATAATACAAGGTCGAGTGAGTAGATGGCTCCTACTATTGCAAGAATTCACATTCACTATTAATGTTTGACCAGGGAAAAGCCATGTCATTGCCAACCAATTGTCAAGAATCAAGTCAGGTGAAATGTCCCCTGTCCTAATTTGCCCTAGATTTCGCCTATGGGTGACAATTTCCACAAACTAGGGTTAGGGTTTTAACCTCGGATGGATAACTTCTTGGTGGAGTTCTTGATTGAAACTTGCACACACCATAGGAACAACATTGCCAAACATACTTATATATTTTGTTAGCATCCATTCCATGGTGACATATTTATAGATTATTAATAATGCAATCCTATTGTGAACTAAGAGGAGTGACATGGTGGGTCCGCCTGAAGCCATATACCAACCTAAGAGGTTGTATACCACAACACTCCCTGTTGGTGACTCATACCTGCTTTCCCCAACCATGCCCTTGCCTCGGCAAACACTTGCCCCCTTGTGGAATGACGAAGCTTATGGGTGGTCTTGGCACCTTCACCCCTCCATGGCCCATCCTTCCCATTTAGTTTTGAACGGACTGTAAGTGGTATTTCCACCCCTCCATGGCTCGTCACTTGTTCGGAATTGGGCGGACTGTAAGTGAGCTGCATTGCTCTTCTCAGGTCATCTTCCCCAAAGGGTTTATAATCAGCCTCAAACACTCAAGCACATCATATACAAGAAATCATTCATTAAATATCCTTATTATCATATAGGCAATATGCACACATATGTAAGCAATGATTGGTAATAAATACACTTGAATATAGGGTATATCCGATGATAATAGTTTGTGGTGATGATTGGACCGTTCCTCCTTTGTCTCTTGAATGTTTCTTCTCCTTAACTGGTGCCCTGTTCTTAACGCTCAGAGTATAACGTTAGTGTAGATCAAGCAAAGTAGAATCTATCATTCCTCTTAAAGTACTGTAGTTACTTATAAGGCTCGATAATCACTACAAGCATCATTATGGCATAATTTCGAATATAATTCATATGAACATATATATATATACTATTATTGATTAATCTAATTGCCTTTGCCTGTACCTATTATTTATAGATCTATTAACTATATATATATATATACTTATTCATGTATATAGTCAAGTATAATACATACATATATGTTCATTTATTGATGATCATATTATCTCTTCTCAAACCTGCATATATATATGTACCCATATATATGTACTCATCTCTGCTCTAACTCTGTTCTTTATCTGCTCTTCCTTTCTCCCATTTCCCATTCGATGATTACATCTGCTGCAATACTCCAAAAATATATTTCTTATTTATTTTTTCGTTTATCTGATTCCTTTATTCAGATCTCTTACCGACTTCATCGATTCCTCCAGATCTGATTATACTATCTTAATGTATTCCCTTGTCATACACAGAAATTATTCCTTTTATATCATTATTTCTGAGTGAAGAGATGCATCTTTTCGAAAGTGATGACTTTTTAGAAAAGATATGATCACTGCCTTTTAACTCTTTATTTATCCTTAAATAGAATTGCTGTTTTACATTAGTTATGCCTTTTCATAAGGTATCGTTGCTTTTAGAGTAATCACTGCCTATTAAATGGGTAATCATTTGCTTGCATAAATCGCTGTTTGCAAAGTATGATATATTTTCTTATTTTTATATTAGTTCCTACATATACTTTATTGATCTTTATAATATTATATGATAATTATTATAATTATAATAATATTAAATTATTAATATTTGTATTTGTATTTCGTTATTTATTTTATTTATTTATTTGTATTTTAATACTTAATACTATAGTGTTATTATTTCAGGGGCATGACATTAGGTGAACCACTCAAGGGAGTAAATGAAGACTTCCTAGATGCCCACTTATTTTAGATTGCAGCACTACCTACATGGTACGAGAGCGGCGGAGAATAACTTTTCAACCAAGAGAGAAGGAAACTAGTTTTGAAGGGTAAAACCTTCCAGCTCATCAACAGACTATTATATAAAATGGGGCCAGACCATGCTCTACAGCGATTTGTCATGGAGGAGGAAATCCCAGAAGTACTTAAAGAAGCACACGAAGAGCTTGCGAGAGAACACATGGGACTAGATGCAACAGCTCGAAAAATCTTGTTGACGGGTCTATTGGTCCACTTAAAGTCAGCCAACTACACTAATGCAGATACATTGTCATTGCCACATAGTACCTAACAAAATGAGAAAAGGCTTGAGCATTCCCAAACAACAAGGCAATCAGTATGGTGAGATTCATCTACCAAAAAACTGTCACGAGGTACGACATTCCAATATAAATCACTAGTGATAGGGAGGACACTTCGTGAACCACGTCATTTGTTTAATGATGACAGAGTTCCATTCTTTTCATAACCTAACAAGCTCGTATTACTCGAGAGCAAATGGACAAGCAAAATCTACAAATAAAGAACTCATCTTCGTCATCCATAAGTTGTGCAACATTGGAGAAGCAGACTGGGAAGAGAAACTACTAGTTGTACTATGGGTATATTGAACGATGTACAAGGTGACTATAGGACACACACCTTTCCACTTGATGTAGGTCAAGAAGCTATAGTCCCTGGCGAGTACATGGTACTGAGCCTAAGGATTGTCGTCAATAATCAATTAGGTGACATGGAGAGTCTGAAAGAATGACTTCCAATTAAACAAACTTGACGAATGAAGAGTGCTTCCCAATGGGCAACAGAAGTGATGCAAAAAAGAAGGAAGTTTTGGCACGACAAACATCTTCGACAAGTAAACTTCAAACTTGGACAGATAAACTGAAGTATAACAGTTGTAACAAATTAAAACCAAGAAAGTTCAAAGTGAGATGGCTCAGTCCCTTTAAAATCTAAGAAGTCTATCAAGTTAGAGAATTTGGACAACACTATACTAAAAGACAGTATTAACAGATCAAAACTAAAACCTTACAAGGAGAGAACAATTGCAATCAACATGGTAGACCAGATGGAAAACAACAGTGATGCAGGAAAGGAAAAGAAACCTATCACACGAGAGCCAGAAGGATCGGAAGGCATAGTGGTAAAACCTATTCTACAAGAACCTAAAGGTGTGGTAGTACCAAGAGTTCATCGGCTCTTAACAAATGCATTTTTTGGACCACCTACTGAATGAATCAAGTTACATGGCCGATGGCACTTGACTGCACCTTATTGAAGACAAAGGATAGGATATATTAGCTACAAACTGGACAAAGATCAGAAGAAAAGAAAGACCGCAGAAGAATGGCACAACCCCACAAAAGAATATTCAGAAGACCCGAAGGAAGAACCCAAACTACGACCAGTACTGATGGCCAAAAATTACTTTGTAGCAGAACACTCTGGATATAATGAAGACATCATCTAGTGGGTATTAGACCATAACATGAAGCCACCTCCGCTACCAACTTTCAATAGGTTATGGCGCACAGTTTACAATTCGGCAACAACCCCAACAGTCGAAGGAGATGAAGTGAAATGGTATCAAGGAAGAGGCAGTATGTACATCAACAGCAGCCAAAAAGCTAAAGAAATGCAAAATCCACACTTACTAGAAAAAATGTTCCAATTACAATGTCAAAAATTGTTGAGTACGATGAAGAGCACTAAAGATTTACTAAGAGCGAGGGCAAGGGGAGGGGAGGGGAGGGGAGGTGAGGGGAGGCGGGGGGCGAATTAGTAAATCAACATAAAACTTTCAATTTTCAATTTTCAAAACAATCTTCAAACACCAACTGTTGATATAAATCAATGCAAGCAAGTTGTAACAATTTATTGAAATGTTTTGGATGATTTTTACAAATGGAAGTAGGCACCAACCTACTTGATTTATGAATGAAAATGATTTAGTAGGCCCTACAAGGAGTACCAACCCCTTAACAAATTTTAGTAGGCACCAACCCACAAGGAGCACCAACCCCTAATGCAAGGCACCAAACCTTGACTTGATGGATGAAGGTATATGACTTCAATCAGATCTGCACACTCCCAATCCTCCAATCTGCCTTTGTGAAGAAAAATCTCACCCTTAGCCCACACAAGAAGATGGGTTTCTGACTTGAATCACTTCAGACTTCACAACCACAAATGCTAACTTGAAATGAATGCCATATGTATAAGTTGTTCGAAGATTGCAACTTTCTAATGAAGGGATAGCACCTTTTGAAAAGACTGATTTGTTTGACTTAATCAATTATTCTAATTAAACCTCCTTTGATCAAATCTGCTTTTAAGGATGAGTCACACTTTTTAGAGGATATAACTCTCCTTTTGAAAGCGCATGTCTCTTTTGATTCGCATCACTTCAAAGAAAAGAGACGTCCTTAATCATTCTTCATGACTCTTCAACAAAGACCAAAATATGCCTTTTCAAAAATTGGTTTGTGTTCTTCTTAATAAATCATATTAGAATGTTCATGTCTAATAACACGACTTTTAGTTAAGTCACTGACTTTAGAAAGAGACTTCAAACAATACGTCCTTGCCTATTGAAGATGTCTTTATTTGAAAAAGAACACGTCTTTTAGTTAAGCATTAATCTCTTTGTATATCGACTAGCATTGTTTTTGTGAAAACACGTTTTTCTCGGATTGCACCTTTTGACTAATCAACGCTTGATCTATGAGATTAGTCGCTTCTTTTTCTTAACAACAAATATCAATATCTATGAAAAATATTTGTTTTCTCTTAACAAAAGGCACTCAAATTGAAGATAATCAAAGGCACTTAAACGTATATCCTTCTTGGCTAAGTTCGAACAGAAATTGAGAATGCAACGTGATCTTAAAGCTTCCTTTGCAGTTCGTTTTTATTAAATCTGCATCTGATGATTAACTTAATAATAAAAATCCTTCATAATATGTCAATCAAATCTAAGTGTGCCTATTTAATCTGCATCTGATGAAAATCCTTCATAATATGTCAATCAAATTTGAGTGTGCCTATATCATGGTTTTGATTAGTATGTCGATCATTTTGATGTTTCAAATTATAACTCAACAATGATATCATCAAAGACATATTATTCCATCAATGCTTCTTGTCATCCACATGTTGCCTTGACATCAATGACAATACTTCTAACAATCTCCCCCTTTGTCATTGATGGTAACCTCTTCAATGGCAACTTTGATCCTCTTCTTATTGCTCCCCCTGTGTCCAATTTCTCCCCCCTTTGACATCAATGGCAAGGGGTCTTCTAACAATGTTTTTCCTTTTTGTCCCATGAAGCTACAAGATATTGTGCGTAGCTCCCCCTGAATGAATGCTTCCACCACTCAATTTGATGGATGTGGGACAGCTCCCAATTTGTCCCTTAGATACTCAAATGCATCCCTTGGTAGTGGTTTGGTGAATATGTAATGTCCCCTTCTCATCAGTGATCTGTTCTAACACTCATCAGCCTATTCCGGAAGCCTGTAGGCGTGTGTGAGGTAAAATTAGGGTTTCTAGTTCTGAGGTTCTGTGGTTTTTCTGGGAGTTTACTATTTATAGTAAATTCTAATTTTGGCAGTATGCAGTTTCAATCTTCAAGGTCTTCATTTTTAGTTGGAGCATCTAATGCAATTCAAGTTGGACTTCTAATGGTTTAATTTTGGAGAATTAAGGCATTAATGTTATAAGTTGCAGTTGACCCCTTGGCCTAGGAGAACAACTTTAAGTTGTGTTTAAAAGAGGGACTTGGAAGGGGGATGCCTTCATGAAGAATTAAATATATTTTAATTATTGCCTTTTTCTTTGGTAAAAGTGGACGCCACTTTTATAAGAGATACTTTTAAAATAAAGTGAAATTTATAATATGCAAAAAGGGACGCCATCTTGAGAAGTTGATTGTTTTTTGGAAATTTGAAAAAACTCCTATGTCTTTTGGTGTGCTTTCTCAGGAATTTGAAGAGTTATGTAAGCTTCTATTTAATGAAGGTTTTTGCTCCAGCTTTGTATCCATGAATTTATGCTAATGTTATGCTGTCGAAATGACAACTTGGTTTTTACTTCGAGGGATGCTTACCTCCTAGTTTCAATCCATTTTCGTGTTTGATTTACAACACCTAGTTGGTTTTCATTGCTGCTTCTCAATCATACTGGCAGATTGTGCTCAACAGTGAAGTTTTTAATGATATTTCCAGTTTTGAAGTTGCTGATATAGGCACAGCTGAAAGTGGTTTTTGCATACAGCTTTTTGTGTGAATTTAATTTGCTTGTGGGTACTTTTCCAATCCATTCCTACACCCAAGGCGACCATGTTTGGAGAGTTTCAGATTTTAATTTTGAGTTGTTGATTTTTACTTGTCAAAATCGCCCCTCATGAAGGCCATACCATTCTTGGAGGCTTTGGAATTTGTGCCAGAAATATATGTGCAGTTTTGTTGCTGTTTGATGATCATAATATGTTTGCCTACCTTCTAAAAGAATACAGCAAAAAACGACATTCGATTTGGAGGTGAATCGAGTGAGTTATGAATATTTCATTGGTTTTCATAGTTGCTAATTAAGAAATTCCAGAACTCTGTTTTTATATTAGATTCATATATTTTCTGTTTGGTCATTATTCTATTATTGGAAAGGAAAAGGAACATCAAAGAATTCACTCTTCTCTTCTAGTCTTATTTCTCTATCATTGTAATACATGTTTTTGCAGTCTTTTGAATTGTAAGGTTTTGATTAGTAGTACTAATCCAACCTATGTTATTGCTGCAACTACTTGTTTAATTTCCAATTAATTACCCCTGGACGATTTACCACCAGTGCGGAGAAAGAACTTGTTATATCATTGTACCCACTTTCAAGTGGTGAATCCCCACTATTCTGTGGATGCCCGCTGCAGCGGATGAATTAGATTGCTATAGCTTCATGGCTGGTTATCCGCCTACTAGTTTCAATTTTAAGTAATCACTTCGTCATATGTTAGCACCTCGCCCTCAGTGGGATCTTGAGTGCACATTCTTGACGTTGAGTAGTTTCTTTCAAGTACTGTTCTTTTATTTCTCCGCCATATGACAACACCTTTACAACATTTGGATTGAGTGTGCATTCTTGGCGTCGAATTCCTTTAAGCTTGGTTTTCAGTTTGATGCTAACGCTAATCCAGTTGGCTATTGTTGGTTATGTTGTGTAATTCCTTCAAAAAAATTGGTTAGCATATTTCAGTGGTATCAGAGCAGAAGACCCTGCCATCTTGTGGCAGTTTGCAGTTGGTTATCTGATGAGTGAAAGAGACACTAGGCCATACACTAGAAGTTAGGCTAGAACTCCGCATCAGTTTCCGTCTGTTCCAGAGGCAGAGACTTTCTCAGGAGTCTTAAGAGATTTTGGTAAAACAATGGAAGGTTCAGAAAAGTCAGTGGAAGAAGTTGAACAGACAGTTGAAATAATGTCAGACAGTGTAAGGCAAGCTAATGACGAGAGGGACAGTATTGAGAAGAAGTTTGATGGGATTATAGACATGATGTCCCGATTATTGTCCAAGTTCGACCAGCAAGCAGCTCAGAATATCATTCAGCCCCAAAATAACTCAACTGGAGAAAGCAATGGAATTAATGGGAATAACAATAATGGCAGTCCTGAGGTGAATACCAGAAACAGAGTTGTGGGTCAGCATGTCGCAATTCCTAGTGACCGCAATTCCTAGTGGGTCATCCTCTAGACCTCTTTTTCCTGTCTTCACAACAATGGAAGAGCAACAACCGGTTGAAGCTGCACCAACCTTTGTTGACGATGCACGTCAAGCTTACATGGAGTACGTCTCTTTACCTCTTGACTTGAGAGGTACTTGGACCTTTGATCAATTCATGAATCAAAGGAGTCGGAGAAATGGAGGAAGGAATGAGCAACATCCTCATATGGTGCCTAGAAATGATTTCTACCAAGCTTTGGAAAAAATAACTATGGAACATTTTGATTGTAGTAATAAGTGCACAGCCAGATCATGGGTGCAGAAGCTAGATAATTATCTCTCTCAGACCCATGCCAGAAAGAGATGCTATAAAGTTTGCTACTTTGCATTTGGCTGGGATAGCTCACGAATGGTGGACTCATGGTTTGGTCACTCCTGGCCATAACCTCATTCGTACCTATTATGAGTTTACCAACAAGCTGATCGAGAGATTTGATACTAAGGATCCAGAGTTGAGATTCAGAGAATTGGCACAATTGAAACAGCAAGGATCTTTAGAAAATTATGTGGCTGATTTTCAGAAGTTGTCAATAATGGTGCCTAACATTACTAAGAGAAGACTTGTGGTTCTTTTTGCTGAAGGTTTAATGGAGCCTTTGAAAGGATGGGTTAAAGCCTTTGATCCACCAACTCTAGATGAAGCCATTAAGAAAGCAAGGAGCATGGAGTTGGCAGCCCCAAGGCCTAAGTTTCATTCGAAACCTTTCAGCCATAAGAAGGATAAGAAACATTCTTCAAATCTGCCTAAGAAATTTCCACCAAGGTTATCAGAGAGCTCAGAGAACAGCTTAGAAAAGATGGAGTTTGCTTCACTTGCCGTGAACCTTGGTTTAAGGGTCATCGTTGCTATGAAAGAGGCAAAGCAAATCGAATGGAGGGCTATTCTGATTATGGATCAAAATCTGATTCATCTGATTAGCAATACGAATCAGCAAGTAGTGAAGGTGAAGAAGCCCCTAAAGAGAAGCCTGATGAGGTGGTAGATGGTAGTGCTTTTGCACAACTATCAAGTTTTCAGAAAAATGAGTCCTTTCGGGTTCATGGAGTAGTTAATTCCCAAAGGATTGTTGCTCTAATTGACACAGGAGCAACTCATAATTTTATTGATGAAGGATTGGTTGCTAAAAAAGGTTTGAAGACTGAGGAATTTGATGGTTTCAAGGTAATGGTTGCAGATGGTTTTACTATGTCTTGCACGAGGAAGATTCCTAACCTCTCTATGCAATTGGGAAATTATGAGATTAAAGATGATTTTTATGTGGTGGGAATTGGAGACACGGATGTCGTGCTAGGCATACAATGGCTGCAATCTCTTGGAGAGATCACATTGAACTTGCAAACTATGGAGCTTAAATTTCAGTCAAATGGAAGGAAGGTTGTTCTAAGAGGGATGTCAAATGGGGGCCCTCGAATTGTGTCTTTGAAGAGGATGGAAAGGCTGATCCGTCACAATCAGGTTGAATGGGCTGCTGAATGTTTGGTTCTACCAGCTGATCCAGTGGAGGAGAAAAGGCAATATCACCCTGATATTCAAGCCTTACTTTCAAAGAAGAGCAAAGTCTTTGGAAGCCTACCTCCTGGAAGACCTCCTGAAAGAGGTTTTGAGCATGTAATTGAGTTAGAAGAAGGAGCAAAGCCTGTCATGACTACACCTTACCGTTATCCAAAGAAGTAGAAAGATGAGATTGAAAAAGCCATCAAGGAGCTTTTGGAGAGTGGTTTCATTAGACCAAGCAAGAGTCCTTTTGCTTCTGCAGTGGTGCTGGTCAAAAAGAAAGATGGTACAATGTGAATGTGTATTGACTACCGTGCATTGAATCAGAAGACCATCAAGAATAGGTATCCTATCCCTAGGATTGATGAGCTTATTGATGAGCTCCATGGGGCTATGTTCTTCTCAAAGATTGATCTTCGTTCGGGCTATCATCAAATCAGAATGAGGGAGGCGGATATAGAGAAGACAGCTTTTAGATGCCATTTTGGGCATTTTGAATTTCTTGTCATGCCTTTTGGTTTGACAAATGCTCCAGCTACATTTCAATCTTGTATGAACAAGATTTTTAGACAGCAGTTGAAGAAGTTTGTGCTCATCTTCTTCGACGATATTCTCATCTTCAGTAAGTCTTGGGAAGAGCACCTTAAGCATTTGGAAGAAGTGCTTAGTATTTTGGAGGCAGAGTGTTTGTTCGCCAAAGAATCGAAGTGTGAGTTCGGGACGATAGAACTCTTATATCTTGGCCACATTATTAGTTCAAAGGGTATGAAAGTTGATCCTGAGAAGATAAGAGCCATTATTGATTGGCCAACTCGAAAGAATATTTCTCATTTGAGAGGATTTTTAGGGTTATGTGGATTCTATAGAAGATTTGTGAAAGGATATTCTCATCAAGCAGCCCCTCTCACATATCTTACAAAGAAAGGAGCCTTTCTTTAGACTAAGAAGGCACAAGAAGTTTTTGATAAGTTTAAGCTGATCATGAGTACGTGTCCAGTGTTGGCTCTTCCGGATTTTACAAAACCATTTGAATTACAATGTGATGCTTCAGGTGAAGGTGTTGGAGCTGTTCTAATGCAAGACAAAAATCTTATTGTCTTGAGAGCCGGAAGTTAAGAGAAGCATAAAAAACTTACTCCATTTATGACAAAGAGATGCTTGCCATCATGCATGCTTTGTCTAAATTTCGTCAATATTTGGTGGGAAGTAAATTTGTTGTTAAGACTGACCACAATAGTCTTAAACATTTTATGCGCCAAAAGGATTTGAATGAAAGGCAGCAGAAGTGGGTAAGTAAGCTTCAAGCATATGACTTTGACATTGAATATGTTAAAGGGAAAAATAACGTAGTGGCTAATGCTCTTTCAAGAAGGCCTCATTTGCAGTCACTTTGTGAGTTGTAAGGAGATTGGAAGGAGTTAATTGCTGCTAATTATGTTAAAAATCAGTTTGCAACCAGCTTGCTAGAAAGTCATTTGGTTGATGAAAGGTATAAGTTGGTTGATGGGATAATTTACTATAAAGATAGAATCTTTTTAGTGCATGAATCTAAGCTTAAAAAGAAGATTCTACAATCTTTTCATGATGTTCCCCTTGCTGGTCATCAAGGGATTTTCAAGACTTATAAGCAGATTCGTGAAAGATTCACCTGGAAAGGGTTGAAAGAAGAAGTCTTGAACTACATTAGAGTGTCCAATTTGTCAAAGAAATAAGAATGAACACTCTTATCCAGCTGGTCTGCTACAACCCTTGCCCATTCCGAATCAGAAATGGGAAAGTATTGCAATGGATTTTATCACGGGGTTGCCCAAGGTGCAAGGACGAGATTGTATTTTTGTTGTAGTTGATAGACTAACAAAATTTGCTCATTTCTTTGCTATCACCACTTCATTTACAGCAGCTCAAGTGGCTGAGTTGTTTTTTAGAGAGGTCTTCCGTTTGCATGGATTGCCTAAAACTATTGTCAGTGATAGGGATAGCAAGTTCCTAAGTGTTTTTTGGCAAGAGATCTTCAGATTGAGTGGGACAGTGCTTACTCCAAGCACTAGTTATCACCCACAAACAGATGGGCAATCAGAAATTGTTAACAAATGGTTAGAAGGCTACCTAAGAAACTATGTTTCAGGACAGCAAAGAACTTGGATTAAATGGCTTCATTTAGGAGAGTATTGTTATAACTCTTCATATCATATGTCAATTGAGATGTCACCGTTCATGGCTCTTTATGGTTATGAAGCTACTAATTTTGTTGATTTAGTGTTTGGTGATAGTAGAGCTCCACAAGCACAGGATATGTTACAACAAAGTCAAAACATCTTGAAATCTCTCAAGGAAAATCTGCAACAAGCTCAAAATCAGCAGAAGTTATACAATGATCAGCAGCGTGTTGAGAGGTCTTTTGAAGTTGGGGACATGGTCTACTTGAGGCTTCAACCCTATAGACAATCTTCTCTCAAGAAAAGTGGTGCAGAAAAGTTGAAGCCACGCTTCTATGGTCCTTTCAAAGTCACCAAGAGGATTGGTGAAGTTGCTTATGAGTTGCAGCTTCCAGCTGAAAGCAAAGTGCATAACGTCTTTCATGTGTCACACCTCAAAAAGGCACTTGGACACAACATTGTGGCTACTTCAGAATTACCTCCATTGGATGAGGAAGGTCAGTTGGTGTTGATTCCAAAAGAAATTCTTGATACTAGAGAGCATTCTTTGAGGAGAAGGACAATCAAAGAATACTTGGTTAGATGGAGGAATTTGCCTATTGAAGATGCCACATGGGAAGGAGAACAAATTTTGTTGCATCCATCTTTTCAATTGCTTGAGGACAAGCAATCTTGAGGAGGGCGGACTCTAATGTCCCCTTCTCATCAGTGATCTGTTCTGACACTCATCAGCCTATTCCGGAAGCCTGTAGGCGTGTGTGAGGTAAAATTAGGGTTTCTAGTTCTGAGGTTCTGTGGTTTTTCTGGGAGTTTACTATTTATAGTAAATTCTAATTTTGGCAGTATGCAGTTTCAATCTTCAAGGTCTTCATTTTCAGTTGGAGCATCTAATGCAATTCAAGTTGGACTTCTAATGGTTTAAAATTTTGGAGAATTAAGGCATTAATGTTATGAGTTGCAGTTGACCCCTTGGCCTAGGAGAACAACTTTAAGTTGTGTTTAAAAGAGGGACTTGGAAGGGGGATGCCTTCATGAAGAATTAAATATATTTTAATTATTGCCTTTTTCTTTGGTAAAAGTGGACGCCACTTTTAAAAGAGATACTTTTAAAACAAAGTGAAATTCATAATATGCAAAAAGGGACGCCATCTTGAGAAGTTGATTTTTTTTGGAAATTTGAAAAGACTCCTATGTCTTTTGGTGTGCTTTCTTAGGAATTTGAAGAGTTATGTAAGCTTCTATTTAATGAAGGTTTTTGCTCCAGCTTTGTATCCATGAATTTATGCTAATGTTATGCTGTTGAAATAACAACTTGGTTTTTACTTTGAGGGATGCTTACCTCCTAGTTTCAATCCAATTTCGTGTTTGAAATACAACACCTAGTTGGTTTTCATTGTTGCTTCTCAATCAAACTAGCAGATTGTGCTCAACAGTGAAGTTTTTAATGATATTACCAGTTTTGAAGTTGTTGATACAGTCACAGCTGAAAGTGGTTTTTGCATATAGCTTTTTGTGTGAATTTAATTTGCTTGTGGGTACTTTTCCAATCCATTCCTACACCCAAGGCAACCATCTTTGGAGAGTTTCAGATTTTAATTTTGAGTTGTTGATTTTTACTTGTCAAAATCACCCCTCATGAAGGTCGTACCATTCTTGGAGGCTTTGGAATTGTGCCAGAAATATATGTACAGTTTTGTTGCTGTTTGATGATCAGAATATGTTCGCCTACCTTCTAAAAGAATACAGCAAAAGACGACATTCGATTTGGAGGTGAATCGAGTGAGTTATGAATATTTCATTGGTTTTCATAGTTGCTGATTAAGAAATTCCAGAACTTTGTTTTTATATCAGATTCATATATTTTCTGTTTGGTCATAATTCTATCATTGGAAAGGAAAAGGAACATCAAAGAATTCACTCTTCTCTTCTAGTCTTATTTCTCTATCATTGTAATACATGTTTTTGCAGTCTTTTGAATTGTAAGCTTTTGATTAGTAGTACTAATCCAACCTATGCTATTGCTGCAACTACTTGTTTAATTTCCAATTAATTACCCCTGGACGGTTTACCGCCAGTGCGGAGAAAGAACTTGTTATATCATTGTACCCACTTTCAAGTGGTGAATCCCCACTATTCTATGGATGCCTGCCGCAACGGATGAATTAGATTGCTATAGCTTCATGGTTGGTCATTCTCCTACTAGTTTCAATTTTAAGTAATCACTCCGTCATATGTTAGCACCTCGCCCTCAGTGGGATCTTGAGTGCACATTCTTGACGTTGAGTAGTTTCTTTCAAGTACTGTTCTTTTATTTCTCCGCCATATGACAGCACCTTTCCAACATTTGGATTGAGTGTGCATTCTTGGCGTCGAGTTCCTTTAAGCTTGGTTTTCAGTTTGATTCTAACGCTAATCCAGTTGGCTATTGCTGGTTATGTTGTGTAATTCCTTAAGAAAAATTGGTTAGCATATTTCAGAATATATCAGCAATTTGCTCTTTTGTAGCTATATATTCTAAACACACTTGTCCT
Source organism: Sequoia sempervirens (assembly GCA_007258455.2). Taxonomy (NCBI): domain Eukaryota; kingdom Viridiplantae; phylum Streptophyta; class Pinopsida; order Cupressales; family Cupressaceae; genus Sequoia; species Sequoia sempervirens. The sequence continues at coordinate 129,545 of VDFB02257065.1, read as the reverse complement.
TATGCCACTTGCTCTCTTAAAAAATGATACTAAATAGGTATATGCTTGGTTCTTGAGTGCATCACTGGATTCTTGGAGATGTTGATTGCACTAGTGTTGTCACAATAGATAGTGCAAGGATGATTGTATTCCACCTTGATGTCTCTTAAAGTTTGCCTCATCCACAAAAGTTGAGTGCAACATGCTACTGCTGCTATATATTCAGCTTCTGCAGTAAATAGAGAGACTAATTCTTGCTTTTTGCTCATCCAAGATACTAAGTTCCCTCCAAGAAAGAAGGTTCCTCCACTTGTACTTTTTCTCTCATCCACATTGATTGCCCAATCAGCATCTATGAATCCTTTAAGAGTGAAATCTTTGCTGCTAGGGTACCATAGACCATATTCCATAGTGCCTTTCAAATATTTGAATATTCGTTTTACTGCATGAACATGTGTTTCTTTTGGTGCTGCTTGAAATCTTGCCACCACTCCAACAGCTTGGATTATGTCTAGTCTTGTAGCAGTTAGGTACAACAAACTTCCAATCATTGATCTATAAAGTGTTTGATTCACTTCTTGGGATTCATCTTCTTTTCTTAACTTGCAACCTGTAACCATGGGAGCACTCACAAGATTGCAAACATCCATTCTGAACTTCTTTAACATTTCCTTCACATATTTGGCTTGAGAGATGAAAATTCCTTTGCTAGATTGTGAAATTTGTAGCCCAAGGAAGAAAGATAGTTCTCCCAACATTGACATCTCAAACTCCTTTTGCATACATGAGGAAAATTCTTTGCACATTTTGTCCTTGTCTCCACCAAAAATGATGTCATCTACATACACCAACACAATCAATAAATGTCCATCCTCTTCTTTGATATATAGATTGCTGTCTACATCTCCTCTTTTGAATTCTTGTTCTTTGAGATACTTGTCAAGTCTAGAGTACCAAGCTCTTGGGGCTTGTTTGAGCCTATTGAGAGATTTCTTCAATCTGCACACATAATCCTTGTTTTCTGATAGTAGGAATCCTTCAGGTTGTTCAATATAAACTTCCTCCTCTAGGTCTCCATTGAGAAAAGCAGATTTGACGTCCATTTGATATACCTTGAATTTCTTGTGACTTGCATAGGCTAGGAACATTCTAATTGCTTCAATCCTTGCAACTGGTGCAAATGTTTCTTCAAAGTCCACTCCTTCAACTTGAGCATAGCCTTTGCACACTAATCTAGCTTTGTTCCTTGTGACTTGACCATCTTCATTTAACTTGTTCCTAAAGACCCATTTTGTGCCAATTACATTTTTTTCTTTTGGTCTTGGGACAAGTTCCCGTGTTTCATTTTTCTTTATTTGATCCAACTCTTCGTTCATTGCACTAATCCAACATTTGTCTTTGCTTGCTTCTTCAAAGGTTTTGGGCTCAACTTTGGATAGTAGTGCTATGTGACAATCTTCATTGTAATTTACCATCTTCCTTGTAGATCTACATCTATCTTGAAGAATCAATTCTTTAGGATGGTTCTTTTGCACAAACTTGGAAGGTGTCTTTAGTGTCTTCATGGGAGTCTTTTGTGGAGATTCTTCTTCTTTTGTCTCTTCCTCCTTTTCATCCTCTTTGGAGTTCTCATCTTCTTTGTCTTCATCACTCATGGTTTGAACATAATGATAGCTTTGTCCAACTTCTTTGAATTGCTTTCCTTCATCAACTCTTACATTGGCACTTTCAACAATTTTGTGAGTTCTTTTGTTATAGCATTTGTATGCCTTACTTTTTGATGAGTAGCCAAGAAAGATTCCCTCATCTGCTCTTGCATCAAATTTACTCAAGTCTTCATCTCTTCTAATGTAGCAAGTGCTTCCAAAGATCTTGAAATATTTGACAGTTGTTGGTCTCCCTTTCCAAAGTTCATAGGGTGTCTTATCATTGTTCACTCTAATTTGTGCACGATTCAAGATGTAAACTGCTATGTGAATTGCTTCCTTCCAAAAGGAATCTGCTATCTTTGACTCATTTAGCCTTGCTCTTTCCATTTCTTGAACTGATCTATTCTTTCTTTCAACAACCCCATTTTGTTGAGAGGTTCTTGCTGCAGAAAATTCTCTTAATTCCATGTTCTATGTAAAAAAATTCAAATTCATTTGATGTGAATTCACCTCCTCGGTCTGATATAAGGCACTTGATTTTTGTATTTGCTTCATTTTCAACCAACTCTTTAAAAGCTTTGAATTTCTCAAAGGCTTCAAATTTTTCTTTTAAGAATGTAACCCAAGTCATTCTTGAGAAATCATCAATCAGCAGCATAAAGTATCTTTCTCCATTCATACTCTTGGTTTTGGTTGGCCCATAAAGATCGGTGTGTATGAATTCCAATGGCTTTGACGAAGAGTGCTCCTTAGGCTTGAAACTTGACCTTGTTTGTTTTCCAAGTTGACACTCCTTACAAATGATGTTGGAAGGCTTTGTTATTCTCGGCATATCTCTCACAGCATCTGATTTACTAACTTTGACAATATTATCAAAGTAGAGGCGGCCAAGCCTTTTGTGCCACAACCAACTTTCATCCTCTTGTACCAAGTTGCAACTTTCACAATTTATCTCCTTTAGAACATACAAATTGTGCCTTCTATCAGCTTATGCAATTAATTTTCCATCTTTCTTGATTTCACATTTATTAGAATGAAATGTGATACTATGCCCTTGATCACAAAGTTGGCTAACACTTAGAAGATTTTCTTTTAAGCCTTTAACATATAAGACATTTTCTGTTTTTGTACTACCATTATCTAGGCTAAGTGTTCCTTTTCCTTTTATTTCTTTTCTTGTGTTATCATCAAATCTTACCGTTTCTTCATTAGTTGGTTCAAGGGAGATAAATTTGCTTTTATCACCTATCATGTGCTTTGAACACCCACTGTCAATGTACCATCTATCCTTTTTACTTTCTGCATGTAAGGTTGTTTGAATGAACATGGATTTCTCCTTCTTCCACACTTTGATAGGCATTTCTTTCTTTTTAATGGACTTATCTTCTTTCTTGTTTTGCTTTGGAGAATCATTAAAAACTGTCCTACAAGCTTGTGCCTTGTGCCCAAAGTTATTACAATTGTAGCATAAGCTATTGAAGTCCATTAAGGGTGTGAAAGGATTATAGTCTCTCCTAATGTAACTAGGAATATTCTTTGCTTTATTCTTACAATTTAAAGCCTTGTGGCCGAACTTGTTACATAGAAAACAATAGCCATTAAAAGCATAAAAGTGCCTAGTATTTAGTCTTCTTTTAGGATCAACACTTATCCAATCTCCTTCGGCTTGCTTTGAGAAGGTCTTGGTTTCTTCTTTGGAGTTTGTAACCTTCTTGGACTGTCTTTCAAAACTGCCCCCTGTTTTGTCTTGAAAGAATTTTTGAGCCTTCATGAGCTCATTCAACTTGGTGGAGTTCTCATTGAACTTTGTGTGTTGCTCCTTTGTCTTCTCCAACTCCATCTTTAGTGTGACAATTTCTTGCTCCAGCTTGTCACATTCCATCTCTTTTGAATTGAGTTTGATCCTCATTTCTTCATTTCTTTCAGCTTCCATGATTAGAGCCCTCAAGTCTTCAATAGTTTTGCTTGATTCCTCCAATTCTTTTGTCATTTCTTTGATCTTCATTTTGTGCTTGGCAGCCTTCTTCTTTAATTCTTCATTTTTCTTGTATGCATAGTGAAGTTCTTCCTCAAGATCTACTTCTTCTTCTTCATCGCAATCTTGCTCATCCTCTTCTTCATACTTGCAATTTGTGTCTTCTTCTCCCATGAATAAGATTTCTTCTTCACCGTTGCTTGAACAATCTTCACTTTGTTCTTCGGAGGTGCTGCTATCTTTCTTTGAATAGAAACTCTTTTCGTGTTTTTGAGATTTCTTCTTTGAGTTGGATTTGAAATTCTTCTTTCCCTTTTTCTTGTTGCTGATCTCTTTTTCATCTTCACTAGAGTTGCCATCATCTTGAGGACATTTTGAGGCATAATGTCCAATCTTCCCACAATTGAAGCATTTAAAAGGGAATTTTCCTTTTCCTTTCTTAAGTTTTCCCATGAAGTAGGCTTCAACTTCATCACTTGATTTGTCACTTGGTTCTTCATGCTTGTTTTTGCCCTTTTTGGATGCTTCGAATGAGACTTCCTTTTGTGGTGTTCTTCCTTCAATCCTCATCTCATAGGCAGCAAGGATCCCATGTAATTCATCCTTTGATAGCTGATCTAAGTTTGTTAATTCTTCCAATGCTGCAACCTTGGCCTCAAACTTTGTAGATAGAGATCTTAGAATTTTATCAACAATAAAAGCATCATCAATTTCTTCACCAAGTCCTCTCATGATGTTCACTGTTTCATCAACATGAAGAAAGTATGAGGCTATATCTTCATCATCATTCATTTTGAGAGTTTCCAACTTCCTTCGATGTGTTTGCAGCTTTGCCTTCTTTACTTTGGCATCTCCTTCATAGATGTTTTGAAGCTTGACCCATATCTCTTTTGCTGATTTGCAACGCATGACCTTTGTAAATTCAGAATCTGTTAGGCTGCAAAGAAGAGCATGCTTAGCTTTTGCATTGTTTTCATTCTCTTTTTCCCAGTTTGATCCGTTAGAGGGGTTGTTGGAGGTGTATACCCATCAACAATAGATTGCCACACATCAAACCCAAGTGCATTCAAATATGCTTCCATCTTGATACTCCAAGATGCATAATTAGTCCCATCAAAGATGGGTGCTTTGACTATATTGTTATGATCTGCCATATGTGCTCTTAAAGATCTTCTTCAAGTGGTTAGGCTTTCAAGAAGAACCTGGTTCTGATACCAAATGAAGAGCACTAAAGATTTACTGAGAGGGGGGGGGTGAATCAGTAAATCAACACAAACTTTCAATTTTCAATTTTCAAAACAATCTTCAAACACCAACTTTTGATATAAATCAATGCAAGCAAGTTGTAACAATTTATTGAAATGTTTTGGATGATTTTTACAAATGGAAGTAGGCACCAACCTACTTGATTTATGAATGAAAATGATTTAGTAGGCTACAACCTACAAGGAGTACCAACCCCTTAACAAATTTTAGTAGGCACCAACCACAAGGAGCACCAACCCCTAATGCAAGGCACCAAACCTTGACTTGATGGATGAAGGTAAATGACTTCAATCAGATCTGCACACTCCCAATCCTCCAATTTTCCTTTGTGATGAAAAATCTCACCCTTTAGCCCACACAAGAAGATGGGTCTCTGACTTGAATCACTTCAGACTTCACAACCACAAATGCAAACTTGAAATGAATGCCATATGTATAAGTTGTTCGAAGATTGCAACTTTCTAATGAAGGGATAGCACTTTTTGAAAAGACTGATTTGTTTGACTTAATCAATTATTCTAATTAAACCTCCTTTGATCAAATCTGCTTTTAAGGATGAGTCACACTTTTTAGAGGATATAACTCTCCTTTCGAAAGTGCATGTCTCTTTTGATTTGCATCACTTCAAAGAAAAGAGACATCCTTAATCATTCTTCATGACTCTTGAACAAAGACCAAAATACACCTTTTCAAAAATTGGTTTGTGTTCTTCTTAACAAATCAAATTAGAATGTTTATGTCTGATAACACAACTTTTAGTTAAGTCGCTGACTTTAGAAAGAGACACTTCAAACAATACGTCCTTGCCTATTGAAGACGTCTTTATCTGAAAAAGAACACGTCTTTTAGTTAAGCATTAATCTCTTTGTATATCGACAGGCATTGTTTTTGTGAAAACATGTTTTTCTTGGATCGCACCTTTTGACTACTCAGCGCTTGATCTATGAGATTAGTCGCTTCTTTTTCTTAACAACAAATATCAATATCTGTGAAAAATATTTGTTTTCTCTTAACAAAAGGCACTTGAATTGAAGATAATCAAAGGCACTTTAACATATATCCTTCTTGGCTGAGTTTGAACAGAAACTGAGAATGCAGCGTGATCTTAAAGCTTCCTTTGCAGTTCGTTTTTTTTAATCTGCATCTGATGATTAACTTAATAATCAAAAATCCTTCATAATATGCCAATCAAATCTGAGTGTGCCTATTTAATCTGCATCTGATGAAAATCCTTCATAATATGTCAATCAAATCTGAGTGTGCCTATATCGTGGTTTTGATTAGTATGTCGATCATTTTGATGTTTCAGATTATAACTCAACAATGATATCATCAAAGACATATTATTCCATCAATGCTTCTTGTCATCCACATGTTGCCTTGAAATCAATGTCAATACTTCTAACATACGAATGCTACAAAGACCATGGCAAACTTGTATTCGACCTCAAATAAAATTGAAAGCAAAAGTTCAGTAGAATGGATCGAAAAGAAGAAAAGAAAATGGAAAAGAAGATAGAAATAAAAAGCAGAAAATTATTGAAGTGCTTAAATTGAAAAAATGTAAAATTTCAAAGTGGAAATTATCGAAGAGGAAAAATATTAAATTATTAAAGCCAAGAAAGATTAAAAAATTAAAAGGTTAAAATATTAAAATATTCCTATTGGCAATTATTAAAATACTAAAAAGGAAGAAAATTAAAGTATCAAATTTGGAAAAAATTAAAATATTGGCAATTAAAAAACACAAAGTATGGACATCTTATTGTAAAAGGGTACGGACTCCAACTTTTATTCATAAAGTATGTCCTTTGGAAGCTCACCGAGGACAAAGAAGAGCACAACCACCATATCTCCATATAGTACGACTTCTAGTTTCAAAGGGTAGTATTCACATCATATGGTCGAGAAGTTTGAATAGTTTTCACTACACTATATGAATGAACATATGGAAGAGGCGACATCCTCATTTGGTTGTACGACGTTCTGCAGAAGGAAGGAGAGCATCATACAACAAAGAAGACAAGGTATGTCGTATGAAAAAAGGATAACATTGTATGGCAAAAGGTTTTGAAGGGGTTGCGCAACATACATCACCATCCTTTCAACGTACGGTCTTTGGCTTACATCGTACGAACACCTTGCAAAATCAATCAAACCATATGCAAGAGGATACAAGACGTATGATGAGGAAAAGAAGAAAGCATACGACCATGATAGAAAGGACAAAACAAAGGTGTTTGCAACGTACGACAGAAAGGTGCCTGCAACGTATGGAGGGAAGAAGTTTGCATCGCACAACCAAAAATTAGTTATAATGCATGGGTAGCAATGCAGGAGATTGCAAAGAATAGCGTACGGTGCGAGAGTCTCAATATTGGACAGCCAATCTCTTATGTACCTCCATCTTGTACAATATCGCCTCCACACAAGAAATTGTACATTTTTCTCAGCATATAGTTAGGCTCCATCACTCAAGTACGACAACCATTTTTTGTGGCATTCATACATCAAAAAGTTTTTTCCAACTAGCATAATTCCTACATAGCGCATATATTCACTTTGGCGGATAGTTATTACAACAATCTTCCAAGAAGGTATTGCCTATTTAAACTTAATTGTGAACTACCGAAAGCATATTGTCAAATAGTTTTTTTCAGCGATGGATGCCAACAACAATAAGGTAAAGAGGTATTACAACATTATAGACCTCGAATTGTTATAGCAAAAACGAGCAAGGGCAAAGAGGATGGACTCGAGTGGATGCATTGACATGGGATAGTCTCACCAAGAGCGAACCTCGGACATGGAGGTAGAACAACCAGGATGACCATGCACTGAAGGTAGCCTTGAGACACGCACTAGTAGACAAAGCTATGCAACTCCCATTTTTTGACTCCCAAGAATTTGAGCCTTACTTTAACACAATGGTTACAAATTGCCATAGGTAGTGTTGTACCCCAAAATTAAAATTTTTGTTACACTTAGACATTTTGAAGAAATGAGTAAAAGTCTTGTCAAATCAGTCAAAAAGGTCAAAATTTGGGTGTGCATGTCTTGCATGAGGGGTTAAAACGCAAAATTTTCAATTTCTGACGATCTGGGTCTGCTGAGAGCAGTGAAATCTACAAAACCTAGATCTCAGTTTTTCATCCCTAAATTTTAGGAAAACTGCTATTTTTAGAAATTTTCTAAAATTAGTAACGTTTTTTGGGTTTCTTTCGAAACGGATACTGGCAAAATTTTCTAAAAATAGAAAATTTCTAAAAATAGAAGGTTGGTCCGACAGGGTCCGAACTGATTTTGATTGGCTCAAAATGTGTCCGTATCAGGCTGGTGCAGTCAGAATCTTAAAATAATCAGTTTTGCCCTACTGGGTCTATTCTGCTTTTTCAGAAGCATATTTGGAGCTTTGAGGTCATCAATGGAGGTCATCCGACTGCCAGGCGTCAATTTCAGCACTTAAACTTCCAGCAGAAGGTGAAACGATGAACTGCACGAGGAACGAGGAAGAAAGTTGAAAAGTCATGAAATTTTCTAACACTGCTAAGTTTGGGCACCCCTGTTTAAGAAAGGCGCCCACCTTTTTAGGGCATCAAATGAGTGAATTAGGGTTAGGACCTCCAATGGAAGTTGCTCAGTATTCAGTCAGCTTCGCGATGGATATCCCCGTCAGAGCATCCGACAATCCAATCTTCGGCAAATTCGAGTCAAAGTGGAAGGTATAGAATGAAGATCTGAAACTCAAAGAAGGAAGTTAAAGTGAAAACTTGAAAATTTTTCTAAGTCTGGAGAAACTGGGCGCCCTAGTTGAAGAAAGGCGCCCAACTTTTCAAGGCTTCAAATAGATGAATTTGCAGTCAAGGTTATAACAAGATGTCTTCAGAATGCAACAGGCTTTCCAGTGAGCGATCCAGCACGACAAACTGAGCTCGCAGTCATCAGATTCAAAGAGCTGAATAGAGGATCCGATGAGAGTTGAAAAGAGAAATCCGAAAGCAAAGGTGAAAAACGCAAAAAATAAACTAACTCTAGTGAAGATGGGCGCCCAAGCTTTTGAGGACCTTAGAGCTTCCTTTTGGCAAAAGTGTTTCCAAAAGACCCTTCCTGAAAACCTCTCAACTTCGCAACGAGTCCAAACGTTCATCAATCTGACGCTCGGAGCTCAAAATTCAACAAGATCGTCTGTAGAAGTGAAAGACATGAATAAATTGAAAAAATTTCTAAGTCTGGTAGAAGTGGGCGCCCCTGTTAAGGAAGGGCGCCCAAACTGTTGAAGCTCATAATGATGGATTTTGCAGAAGTAGCATCCAAGAAGGCCTCACCAAAATCAATCTGGCTATCCAACAAAATATTCAGACAGTCCGTCGGATCAGCGTAGCTCCCGGAATCGAAGATTCATCGGAAGATCAAAGGGAGAAGAGAGAACTTGGAAATCAGAAAAATGGCTAACACTGAAGAAGTTGAGCGCCCCTAGAAGGAAAAGCCTCCCATGGATTCGAAGGTCAAAATCAAGTTTTTAGCATGAGGTACCTCCAGAACATCCTTCTCAGTTTCAGTCAGGCTCCGCCGTGAACCACTCAGCTCGCCTGTCGGGTTAATCTGTCAACGAGAAATCCGAGGTGAAGCAGCCTGTCAAAATGGAAAAAAGTTGAAAATATCAAAATTTTGACTAGCACTGGTGGAAATAGGCGCCCCTCTTGGAGAAAGCCGCCCAAAGTTTCATGCCTTACAAAATTTTTAGAATTTTCAAAATTTCAAAATTTGCAAGAGGAGAAGGATGGCGTCCAAGTTCAAGGGGTTGAGATTTAGGGTTTTGAAAATAAAAGCAAAAAGAAAGCAAAACCTAAATCAAACCCTAAGTCTATTTAACATCATTCTTTCATGTATTTTTCATTATTTTTGCAGATAGCATCCAGAAGAGAAAGTTGGAGCAGCAAGTTTGGAGAGTTTTGGTGATTCAAGAATCCATCCTTACTGGTTTTACATCAGATTTTTCAGACCAGCAAGCATAAACCCTTGCTTTTTCAAGCTTTTTGTTCCAGAAGATCAAAATTTTCAAGCTGAAGGCCAAGGCTTTCAATTTTTCAGTCATCTGGGTCTTTTTGCCTCAATCTTCTGAAGAATTTTTCAAGAACTTCATCAAGTTGCAGCAAGTGCTTTTATTTTGCATGTCAGTGAAAACCTTAGTGCATTCGAATTTCAACCATCTGGGTCCTTTCCAATCAGTCTTCTGAAGAAAACCCATATCGCAGTTTTTTTTAAGAAAGTTCAAAATCTAGGGTTGGCTGCTTTTTCGATCAAACGTTAGGGTTTTGCAAATCCAATCAACTGGGTTCATTTCTAATCACATTCTGAACAAAACCCAGATGCTAGCTTTTTTCGGGAAAAATTGAAGAAATTAGGATGCTGCTTTTTCAGGCAAAATTCAAAGTTTTCAAAAATGGACGATCTGGGTTGTCTTGCATCGATATTCTGAACAAAACCCATATCTCAGAAAAATTCTCAAAAAATGTCTGTTAGAGCACAAAAATCAGCATTCTAAAAATAGAAATTGTTCAAGACTTGTCTAAACCAAGGTGAGTTTACAGTCATTCTTCAAGTTTTCTGAAATGGAGTACACTCCTAATGTTTTCAAGTCCGAATCAGCTCTCTTTCACAATTATATCAAACAAATGAGACAGACTTGCAATGTCAAGCCGGTGTTCGATCTACATGCCTTGGAGAGAGCAGGCAACACTTCAATCAAGAACCGGGACATTCTCGGCCTCGCAGAGCGTCAATTCCTATATCAGTTGAGCCTTGAGTTCGTAATCGCTTGCATTAAGCATTACAACCGGCTACTAGGGAGATCCAACAACAGCGGTAGATTGATTTGCAGTCTAAAGCCTGATATGGTGAAAGGTGTTTTTCCATTCCCCGTGGCCTGAAAGTGTAACTCTTTCAAGGGACGAATGTGAAAAGATGTGGAATATGCATAAAGATAAATATAGCAAGAAGATTGCACAGAGATGGATGAAAGAAAAACATAAAACATTGCCCAAGAATGTCGGGCGAGGGGAGTTCAAGGACGAGGTTGCCATCATCATCACTTTGCTCAACAGGGTCATTGGCTCAGAGGATGCCACCAAGTTTCAACCTTGGATGTTTTATGCCATACCTCACATCATGAAAAAGACCGAGTTCTATGATTGGCCTACTTTGATTAGTGACTGCCTACATCAGCAAATAACAGAATACTTCCAGTTTCATGTATTCCATATGGTGTCATACCTAGTCTACCTGGTGGCCTATCAAGGTCAATTCAGAGGGTTGAACACCGAGGGATCGTTGAGCGTACAACACATATATAACTATTATCCCCAGTTGGAATTCACAAAGTCGTTGCACCACTACAAAAGGGTGAACGAGGCATTCTTGATGTATACAGTGCGGGACTTAGACAACGAATTGCACGTCCGCATCTCTTCGTTGCCAAGGCAGCAATGGCGGAATGGGCAGATTGGTTTATACAGTTTCCTACCTTTACCTATCTCGGGTCTGGTTATTCAAGTGCCCTCATGTTGCCAAGGTATCCACGATGAGGTCATCTTCATGGAATTCTTGAGGCAAGCTCACGGTGTCCACACGGTCTTGAGAAATAGAAAGAAACCCTCTCTTCACTTTCCATTAGGGTTGGGTATTTATACATGCAGACTGCGCAGATGCCAGGACAATTGGAGAAGGATTAGATAAATTCGGCCTCAATTCCTACAGCGAGAGGCGATCATTTGATCCTCATGGTGTCTACGCTGGCCGATTGGAGAACTATAATCACATACCCGCACTTGAAGATTTTTGGGCTAACTGTGCAGATGAGTTTGAAGTGCGAAGGCGTAGCTACAGTAGGTTAACTCTCCATCAGATGAAAGACTGTTTAAATGAAGATATAGAAGGGCTCTCTGATGATGATGAAGATGTGCTTCTACCGATGTACACTCAGAAACGAATCGAGGATCAGCCTCTTCCGCAAGTTAATTGGGCAAACAAGGAATCTTTTTCAGTTGAAGACAGAACAAGACAAGTCATTGAGCATAGTAAGGTTTTCTTAGTGCTTAAAAGGAAGAACTCCATTCCAGTAGCAGAGCCGCCAAGGATAATTCCCTCTTCTTCCAGAACACTGTCGAAAGGAAAGGGTAAAAGTCAATCTCAAGATGGCGTCAAAGGTTGTAGATCAAATAAAAATGTAAAAAGAAGGTTGGATTTCTCAGGCATAGTCATACAGGAACAGCCTATAGTTGATTCAGAAGTTCCTTCTGACGAGCCCGTACCTCAAAGTGAAGCAGAGGAGCCACTTTCAACGCATGTTTCTGTGCCTTTGACGGGTTCTTCACCAATTCACATTGATCTTGATATCGAAGATGATGAAGAGATTGCAGTAGTACCCCCTGAGGAAGTTAGTAAAGATACTACTGTGTCTTGGCTTGAGAACTCCTTGGGAAGGGTTAGGAGAAGGCCTTCATATCAAGTGACTGTTGATGATCTCGATAACATCTATCAGGAACCTCCTAAGAAGAAGGCAAAGAAGCAAGTTCACTTTGATAGAAATCCTGATAACGAAATAGTCATAGAGACTGCAGTGCCCTGTAATGAACCGGACCAATTTTTTTCAAATTTTACAATGAACAATCCAGTACAACAAGAACCCGTTAAAGGTCAGCTCAACTCATAACCAGCAATTAAAGAAAGACTCAACGCCAAGAATGTGCTTTCCGACCCGACTAGGGTAAGTAGCTACCATATGACGGAGTAACAAAAAGTAAATACAATGTTTAAAGACTCAACACCACGGATGTGCTTTCCAACCCCAGTAGGGCAAGTAGCGACCATCTGGTGGAGTAACAAAAGTAAATACAATGCTGAAAGAAAGCTCTACCACTTATTCAGCGGGAGCGAATACAATGTAAGAAGTGCAAAGCTTTAATTCCCTTCTTGGCGGAATACCATCCAAGAACTTTAAGTGTGTAGTTCATTCACCCATCTCTGGCGGTAAACCGTCCAAAGATTATTAGGTTTGCTGCTCTAAAACTAAGTAATTGCAGAATATAAAAATGACTGAAATAGTACTACTATTAACAGCCTTACAATGCACAATCTGCAGATTACAAAGTGTTACAAACTGTTAAACCAAAGCAACAACTGATAGAATGTTGTTCCGACTTATTTGACTTCACAATATTGATAAAACAATGCTTGAACTGAACTTCTGGAAGTCTGATATAAAATCAGCAATTCTGGAAACACCAACCAGCAACACAGTAACCCACTAAAAAGTTCATAACTCACTCAAAACCCAACCAAATCACTTAAAACCAGATGCAAACGAGAGCTAGAATGCTGACAATGAAAACTTAACTGAGAAACTACTGACAAATTGTGATATTATTTTTTTGTCACACTTCCCAAGACAGCCCAGAATGGTACGGCCAAGGAGAAGGGCGATTTTGAGAAGATAAAATCATACACTCAATAATAAAATCTGAAACTCACCAAAGAGGGGCACCCTAGGATGAGGAAGCCATATGTAAAGTACCCAGAACCAACAAAAATTCATGCAAAGACTTATGAGCAGATTTCTACTTCAGCCAAACCCTAACCAGCAAATGCAAAACTAACAAAATCTTTGAAATCTTCAACCTTGATGATCTGTCTGCTTGTCTGGATGAAAAGCAGTCTCTGAAGCCTTAGCTAGGTGCTATCTTTCAAGCATGAAACCAAGAGAAATGGCTAGGAGGTATGCATCCCTCGAAGTAACTCTGAAAGTATTTCAGCAGCATAACAATAAGGTAGACAAAAGATAACAAAATGAAGAGCAACTGCCTCCTTATATAGACCCTTTGAGAGAATCTCAAGAAACCTCTAGAAGGTGCGCCCCACTTCAAGACCTTTTTAGGTTTTTGACTTTGACTTGGCTGCTTCCTCAAAAGGGCGTACCTTTTCTTTAGTGATAAAATCACTTTAAAATAAAACATATTCTTCTCCAAAGGTTGGCGTCCAATTTCTCTTAAGCAATTATTCACTTTAGAAATATTAAAATATTTCCCCATGAGATGACCACCCTCAAAGTCCCCCTTTTTAAAATAACTTAAAGTTATACAGCTAGGCCAAGGGGTTATAACGTTATAATATAACATTATTTTAATTAAAATACTTATCTCTCCAGAAAATGCATCAAAAGGCCAAAACAATATTACCAACTGAACTGCCAGAAGAGGAAAGCCTGCTGAGCTAATGCTGACTGGACCACTGCTAAAAATAGAATTTACTAAAAATAGTAAATTCAAGAAGTTGCTCGGAATGCAATGCATGCGACACCATTGCGAAGCTTTCTGAAAACCCAAAAAGAGTCCGCAATCCAAAATCCCAAACTTCAAGATGTAACCGTCATAACTTACTAAAAATAGTAAGTTCGGAAAGGTTGCCCGAGCAGTTGCAAGTCATACCTCTGCGAAGCTCTCTGAAAACCCAGAAGGAATCCAGAATCCAAACACCCAAACTCCAACAAGCAAAACCCCTGAATCTTCAAGAGAACCCATCAAGCAGTCGGAAACCCTAATTCTGCCACTGACTGGCTGACAGCACACTGGGAATAGGCTATCAATCACTGAAAAGTGAAGTGCTAAAAACGGGGACATTACATGCCCCCAGAAGATAAGAATAGGGATGAGGTAAATATGGATGATTTCGTCATGGTCAAAGCTAATCTCGGTAGAAATACCAGACATGCAGATTTGAGTCTCTTCAAAGTTGTATCCGAAAATATTCAAGAAAGAGTGTTTATGGAGAAGACAAGGCAGTCCTCAAGGCTGAAAATCAACAGCTCAGGCTTTTCATTTCTAACCTTGTCCATGGTTCTTCACAAGCAACCCAGTTGCTGCCCCAGGTCTTGGAGACACCAGCTGATCACCATCAGTTAAGGCAGTTGGTCATATGTGGGAAGGAGACTCAAGAGTGGATCGAGAGCTTCATTGTCAGAGGAAGGGAGATCTTGGCTCTGATGTTCCAGTTGAGAGAAAACGCTCACGGACTTCGTCAAGGCATCCAAGGATTTGAACAAACACTGGCTGAAGTAAAACCTAGGCATGAGATTATTATTGCTGATTTAGATATAGCCTACGGTTCAGCAGTTTCAAAGGAGCACAAAAGACAAATTCTTGCTTGGAGAGAGCGTCATGTTTTCAAAGTTAAAACTTATGAGAGGATATCCGAAGAATTCATCACCTACAGACAAAGGGTGGTTGAAGCTCTTCTTTTCATCAGCGAATTCGTCATAGAGATCCCCTCTCAGTACAGTCTTGAAGACGGTTCCTACATCGGGCTTGAGGAGGTGCAAAATCAGTTCCAGAATGTTGTTCACAGTTGCAGTCCAGTTGGCGGAAGGATAGGCCATATTTCAGTGATGTCAGCAAAGTTCGATAAAGCGGCCAATGAGATTGAAGATTTCCTGAGATCTATTGCAGATGCTGAAGATATTCTTGAAAAACGGTGTTTTGTTGTGGATGGCATAGATGCACCGAACCAGGACACAATCTCTAACTTCCTAGCAAATGTGATTGAGCTTTAAAGCAGCTTTCTTTCCCGCTTTCTTTCTATTCTTGGAATAATCCTTATCCATTCTTCTCAAGGAGATTTTAGGGTTCCCTACTCCTCTGCTTCTCTATAAATAAGAGCCTTTGCTCATTTAGTTTTTTAACTGCGTGCTAGTGAGAACAAAACGCTGAGCCTATTGTGCCTTCTATTTGTTGCTCAAGTATTGCCTATTTGTGTTGTGATAAGCAAATTGTTGAGCCTCTTTAGCCAACAAGGAGTTAGTGAGATTGCTGTTTTCTATTGTGTTAAGAATAAGTTTGCAAGCCTCCTTAGCTGCAATTTCTTGTACAAGGCATGTTAGAAGTAAGCTTTGTTTCAGAGATTTGAGTAATAAAATCATGAGCCTCCTTTGCCTTGGTCCAAAATCTCAGATTTTCGCTATTTGTGTTCTACTTTTATGATCTTTATTTCAGCTTGCAGTGAAGTGTGTAGGTGTTCGTTGAAAGAGAGATTATTGAAGTATTTTTGTCAGAAAATCTACCTTGTTAATTTCTAAATTCTCTTGCTCTGCTATTACTTGAGAGGCTAGGAACGTCTTTAGTTTAAGTTAGTCGTAGTTGAAACTTCTTATCAGAAAATCTCAGCTGCGGCATTTGTGTTTAAAAAACCTTGTGCTCTAAGCTGATCAAAAAGATAGGCAACTTAGTTTTAGTTTACTTTCTTTCAAACACCATCAGCAAGAGGGAGCTTCCCCTCCTAATTTGAAGAGCAGTTTATCTGTGCATAGCTGTCCGTTTTCAAATCCGCATTCCAGAGGTGTGAATTTAAACGCCAACAGGTAGTCCCACAAATCCGTAATTGATTACAGAGGCTTCTAGGTGACCATTTCACTTTGGCCAACAGATTTTAGCAAAGTGTTCGACATACCTTCCAAAGGTGCCACCATGTGTAAGTTGACAGGGAAGCTTACCCAACAACATAAAGAGGCATCCCTCCGTAGAATATGCTGACCTGATTTAACGCAATAACAGAAAGATAGTATATGGAGTGTGGGAAATAAGGACCTGGGGAAAAAAAGTTGGCTACACTAGAATGGAAATGTATATGGATTTAATCAAGTGTCAACTAATTGTCAAGGATCAAGTCAAGAGAACCATCGAGGGAGTAAATGAAGACTTCCCAGATGCTCACCTATTTCAAATTGCAGCATTACCTCCATGGTACAAAAGCATTGAAGAATACCTTTCTACTGCCACATTTTCGAAGGAGATGCCATTGAGAGAGCGAAAGAAACTATTATTGAAGAGTAAAACATTCCAACTCATCAATGGACTACTATATAAAATGGGGTCAGACCAGGTACTACAACGATACATCATGGAAGAGGAAATTCCAAGAGTACTTAAAGAAGCACATGAAGGACTAGTTGGAGGGCATATGGGACCAGATGCTACAGCTCGTAAAATTCTATTGGTGAGTCTATGGTGGCCGACAGTGCACACCAACAACCGAGAATGGGTGGTGGTACGTGACACTTGCCAGAGAGTTGGCAAACCACTAAAGAGAGATTACATGTCATTGTTCCCATCTCAACCTCAGGAACTTTTTGAGAGGTGGGGACTTGACTTCATTGATCCGCTGAAATTCAGCCAACTACATCGGTGCAAATACATAGTTGTTGCCACAAAGTACCTAACAAAATGGGTAGAGGCTTGAGCATTAGCAAACAACACTATAGTCCATACAGTGAGATTCATATATGAGCAAATTGTCACAAGGTACGACATCCCAATACACATCACCAACAACAGGGGAGGACACTTCGTCAACCATATCATTCGCCTAATGATGACGGAGTTTCGAATTTTTCACAACTTATCAAGCCTGTACTACCCGATAGCGAATGGACAGGTATAATCCACAAATAAAGTACTCATCTAGATCATTCATAAGTCGTGCAGCCTCAAAGAAGCTGCCAACCGTACTATGGGCTTACCATACGATATATAAGGTGACAACAGGCCACACGCCATTCCAAATGATGTACAATCAAGAAGTTGTAGAAGAGCTATTTCCAGTTCAATATACCACTCAATGGCTATCCCTCTGAGAGTTGCTAGAAATGCTCTCAACGAATACACTTTGTCGTCTTGACCGTTCGCTACCCAAATTGTCTCACATGTTTTACAATGTCTTACAAAGTCCTCCAATCCATTCCTGATGCATTTTGGAAGTTTTTGTCACTCTACATTTGGACTCATTAGGGGAGTCACCATCTTGTTCCCCTGTTGCACCTTCTCTGACCGTAATCTATCTGGAGAGCTTTGATTCATACATTCTGATGCTTTCCCTACACTCTCAGACACATCGCAATCCTTTACTTGTCCCTATTCAATCTTCATCACCCTCAGGCCGCCTTTTGGATCCTTTCAATACTCCCTTTGTCCTAGTGTTTTCGGCTTCAATCTTCCAATGTTTGCTTCTCTCATCAATGTCAAGTCTTCAATCTGGTGCATGGTCTCTATCAAACCATCAGCAAGTTTTCTCTGGCCTTCCCCTTCAACCGATTTTATTGGTATGAATTGTTCTTGGATGGTCAGGTTGGCAGTTCCCTCCTTGCCTTCCCCTTCACTCGACAGTGAACCTTTTTTATCACTCAACATTGCTTCTTTGTCTACTAATGATGGTCTATACGGTTATCTGGCAATGTTCTCTTCTTCACTTTCCGCTTCATCTAATGCTGATGGTATGGACAATTCTCTGGTTTGTTTAGCGAGGTCAGTGTATGTTTCGTCAAGAAGTGGTAAATGTCGGGCTATTTCTATCCCCTCTCCCTTCGTACGTTGTCTTGTCTTGATGGTTCTTTTCCTTTTCCAACTACGGTTTTTGCTTACACTTCCGCTTCTACTCTTGGGTGCGCTCAAGCTTTCCCTCAGAAACCCTTCACCTTCTTCAACTTCACCCCTCAGTCATCATCATCATTCTCTTTGTTCTTTTATCCTTAGGGAGCTTATTTTTTGGTCGATTGATTCGTGAATGCTTTGTGTTAATTTCCCGTTTTTATTTAAGGTTAATGACATTAATTCTTTGACGTACATCATCAATCAACATCGCTCTTCTTACCTTTGTTTTGTTCTTCGTACCATTGCAGTATATGTTGCCTTTGTCATTCCCTATCTCTCTCAGCCCGAAGATCTTGCACGATGATGTAGTGATATGCAATTAGTCTTGGCAATCTATCGAGAAGACGATCGACCTCTAGGTTAACAATTAGATTGTCCCAAATGGCAGCTTAAGGAACCTCTCTCCTGATAGCTTCCCTTCGTATGTGTTCCTTTAGTGAAATGTCCCACAGGCTTATCAAGTCTTTTGTCAATGTGTCTTCCCTTTCATTGTTTGCTTGCATTGTGTCAATATGGCTTTCCAATTTTAAGGGGTGCTTCCCATAGACATTTCTATTTACAGCTTATAAACTTAATTTGAAGTCTCTTAACATCTAGACACATCCACATATGTGTATTCAAGATGGGGGCATGTTTCCAACACAAGAGATGAGTTCAAACTTCAAGGGTATGACTTTCCAGGTAACTATGGATATTCTACTTTCATCAAACAGTTGCTGCAAAAATTGAACAGCATTATTGGCTTAATTTCCAGTCAATTATGTTTTTTAGCAGATCAAAAGCAGTAAAAAATCTTCCTTAAAATGGTTAAAGCAGTCAATAAACTCCAATAAAATGCTGCTCAATTTTACTCACAAGTCAAAGTTCAGGTCAGATCTGGTCAATGAAGCAGTTTCAGTTAATTAACTAGTCCTTGTGTCCTCTCCTTATCTTTTGTTTCAGGTACTTGTTATTGCAGGGAAACAGCTATCAGTTGATTGATATGTAGAACTAATGCAAGCCCAACAAGAGTGGTGTCATGCTTTAGGGCCCACTTAAGTGATGTCAAATGAGAAAATACAAAATTCCTTTCTAGGACTGCCAAAAGAGTAAAATCTGGCTTTGACCTAGGTTGACTTGATTTTGACTCTAATAATGCCATGTTATTGAATAAGGTCAAAATAAGTAGAAATGATGGTGTCATAAACGATGTCTGTCTTCTAAAACGCTTCCTAGTTTCCATTCTATATAATGTCCCCTTTTTCGAAGTGGACACAATTTTCACACTGAGGGATTTTTGCTGGACAAATGGAGCTTGGAAAATAATTTTTCATAATTTAATATTATTTTTGGAGAGATCAAAATAATTTAATAAATTTTGCCAAAGGACAGCTCATTTGGAGGTTAAAAGAGGTCCAAAATGAAATAAAATAATATTATTTTAATTCTTTGAGTGGGGGGCTCCAAAAAGGACAATAAAACATATTTAATTTAAATATTTAAATTAAGTTTGGGCGCCTAACTTGTCTTGAGGGGGTCGGCCCTCTTGAGGAATTTAAAAAAATAAAAAAAATATAGAAAATAAGCCTAGGTCGGCCAGCTTGTGAGAAGGAAAAACAAGTATAAACATAAGGTCTTTGAGGCATTTCAAATCATCATGCAGCATATTATCTTATTCCTTTTGGTCTGCAATTTATTTGCATCATATTCCAAGGATGAAAACCCTTGACAATATAAGGTGAATTGGACGAAAACCTAATTCACCTTGGGAAGGCTTCATAACAGAGGTTTCCTTGCACTTCATTGGAGATATTCGTGGAATGGAAGAGCAGATTGCAAATCAGATATTTTATCAGACTTGGGACAGCAGATTTGTTTTGTTTATGCAACATTGAAGCTAGGGTTTTGGCCCTAGGTTGGAGCGCCACATTGTAGGAGAAGGGCTACTTGCATGGGAGGGCGAATTTGGGCATTTTGAGGAGTTCTAGGGTTTGATTTTTGCATCAGATTGGAGCAGACTTGTTCGCCATCTTGGAGCAGCTTTACACCATCACCATTGAGCAGAATTTCACATCTTTTGGAGCAGCATTCGGAGCAGACTTGTGCGCCACCCTTGGAGGATCCATTTCTTGGTATTTTGGTGTATTTCCTTGCATTCGGTTAGCCCTAAGTGGATTACTGCATTTGTGGAGAGCGAATTGGTTCTTGGAGGCCACCTTTCTGTTGATTAGGGTTTCAAATCCCTAAACCCTAGCAGCAGACTTAGCACCATCTTTTCGAAGGTTTAAGGAGCATCAATTCATCAATCTTTGGTATGTACAACCTATGTATTAGGTTCTGTTTTAATCAGCATCATTCTGGGTATTTGTGTCATGTGGAGCCCTTGATTTGAATGTAATCATCAAACTTTAATATTCTGATTTATAGCAGCAGACTTCCACTCAGAAAATCAGACTTATGCATGTTATTTGATAGTCTAATTTGTGTATTTCATGGTGTAATTTATGGTGAGATGAATGTCATTGTATAGCATCTTTTGCCATCATTATTTTGTCATGTTTGGATATGGATTTGTTCGCTATAATGTCATGTTTAAAATCAGAGAATAAAATCAGAATCTAGGGTTTTCAGCAGAAAACAAAAATGCAGAAAATTAGGGCAGAAGTCAGAAGTCGAAAATCAGAAATTTAGGGCAATATCCTAGTTGGGATATTTCATTCTGGGAATATATTCCATCTCCCTGAAGATATGGTGGAAAAGTTATGTGAACAAGTGTTCTAAGCTATAAAAATAATTGTAACTATTTAAATTTCAGTCACCTTGTGACTGAATTTGAGTTCAACTAGACTTTGAACAATGAGTCCTAACCTCATATCTTTTCAAAAGGATTATAAAAGTGTTTGGAAATACCAAGGATCAAAATATTAAACTATTGAGCATAAACAATCAAAGTTTAGATGATGAACGTCCACAAGCCTAATAGAAATAATTTGAGTCAAATCACCAAAATAGAGAGATGTTTTACTGGGAACAACAACAAATATTCTCCTGTGAACTGCACAGCAAACAAAATATGGATCAAGTTCTGCAACTCTACCCAGCCTTTGAAATACTAAAACTATAGTGTACTTATTGAAATGCGCTCATTTCAATTTCAGGTCACAACCCATACACCAGGGAGCATTTTCACATGTGCATCTATTCTTAAAAATACAAAATCAAATAATTTCCACATAGGTGAAAATTTTGAACTCCAACACAAAATTACAAACACAAAAATGGTCATTGAACACATTCATTGGTAGATAAAATTTGCTTGCATGTTGTTTTAACAACTTTAAATTGTTTCTAACTTTGTATAAGTATGAAGATCCAAACCTGATCATGGATGCCACATATAGACCACATGCAGCCAACATATCCATTTGGGTCCCTGCCATCTATCTCATACTGCTTTCAAGAGACATACATATGATCAGACACTAGAAACTTGAGCTTAGTAGAATTTATGAATTCATCATTCCCTAATCCCTACACTTAATCCTATTTTAAATTGACTTTTCAGTTTATTCTTATTTTTCTACAAAAAGAGGAAGATTCATTCAGCCAAAGAACATTCAAAATATTTCACTGACTTCACTACTACTAATTGAGAGAAAGAGAGGACAAGAATGGTTTGCTCCTTACAACTAAAAATCAAGAGCCTAGTGCTATCTTTATTAAGCAGGAAAAGAATCATAAATTTTACTCCACCTTGTCATTCAAATAGATAGCTATCTCAAGAGCTTCTTCTGGTCCTCTAGTCCATTCAAGGATCTTTTTTGCCCAGTACATTCTAAACAGTGAAAAAAACAATTAAAAGTCAATTTCTAGCATGGGAATCATTTTTCTAAAATTCTTTGATGAATCATGCATATTAAATTTTCAAAATCTCATAGATCCTGCAAATTTTACACTTTCTTCAAAAATTGTTAGATAAATACAAAGCGTATAATACATGAAACATTTTAAATCTGTCCATTCTAGATTGTAACCAAAGTATGCTTACAATTTTTTTTGGAAGGATCACGTAATTGGTGGAAAAAAAGAGAGAAAATCTCATAAGATGAATTATAGAAAAAATACTCAAATATAAACCCTTGTGGGAAGCAAGAATTCCAAGTCAAATAGCATGATAGCAACCATTTGAAGCATAATGTCTTTTTCAAATGTAGAATAAAAATTAAGAACAAGGACCTAAAGCCTGTGAGAAGAGATGGGAATTCACCTACAAACTGCTTGAAGAACAGCCAGTATTATATCTACTGAAAAGAGTCCACATAAAACACAAACAATGAACTATGAATCTAAATTCAAAGGCTAGAAACTAGCCTGAGAGCGCCAAACTCAACTTTGATAGAATAACATTACTCTATTCAATCCCCTTTCATAATATACTTTCATGAAGTTTCTATTCTACAAATGTACTTAACATGTCTTCTATCTTATTTCTCCATCCTCTCAATGTATGAAGGAGAATGCTCTAGTTTATAGAATTTCAAGGACTGGACCTAAAATGATCATAATGGCCAAGTTGAATCATCCTTGAAATTGACTAGACCACTTACATGGTTATTTTTTATTGCCTTGTTTGTACAACATGCCTTTTTCTCTAATTTCCTAACAACTAATAGGAAAATAACTCGAGTTTCTAATTTAGGATTAACCTAACAACCAAATTAAATTTAAGCAATATGGTGTAAGCATGATTACAACAACAAAGCCTTCTAGTCCATATAAAAACTGGTGAAAAGCTACTTGGAAATGCATCTCCCACTTCAGATGGGAGAAGATTGGTAGAACTTTAATTTCTCTTTTGAAGGGTATATCCTTCTTGACCCTTCAGCTGAAGATAAAATCATCTAGGGGAGGATCAAGGGAACAGATTCCTACTCTGTCAAAAAGGATTATCAAAATTTGAGAAGCGAGTTGCGCACTCTTCCCAAATGTAGGCATATCCTAGCATGCACGTGCCATCCCCAAAGTGAACTTTCACCTTTGGCTTTTTTTCAAAATAAGCAACTGATATTTGATAGTCTTAAAAACAGAAAATGCAAGTCCCAGCAGGTGTGCTATATGCTGTAGGGAGGAAGAATCGGGATCATTTGTTTATTGAATGTGCTTATGACAAGGACGTCTGGAAATGGATTCTACAAAAAACCTTTCCTGCTGCCCCCATTCCTGTTACTTTCCAGCAAGCCTTTGACTTCCATAATGAAATTTATCGAAGGAATATTTTATTGATCTCTCAAATTTTTTATTTTGATTTTATTTATAATATTTATCAAATAAATTCAGAATTTTAAATTGTGCTTGCAGCCATAACAAATCATGAAAAATATTGAATTGAATATTAATATCCTCTCATCAAACAAAATATATCTGAAAGTATTCAATAAATCTGAATTAAATAATAATGAATTTGTCTTTATTCGCCAGGCTGGGCGAATACTTTGAAGTGCCCATAGATAGCAATTATCACCTTATTGGCTGCGTTTCATTCCAAATGCCAAAGAAAACAGGCAAAATGAAGCAGCTAGGTTGTTGAAGGCACCACGACTCCTTTTTTTTTTATCTTACATCATGTTTTTCTTTCCACATTATCCTTGTTGGCAGTGCCCCCTTTATTCCTGCAGTCTTGCATTCCCTTTTTAGCTGTTGTGACTCCCTTTATAGCTGAAAGGTGGTGTGGCCAGGTGATTAATGAGCACACGCTTGTATTGAGAGGGAGGTGCAGAGGCAGGGAAGGGGGAGGAGAGGGAGTGAGCAAGCGACGGGGGTGAATCAGTATAACCAATTTTTTCCCAAATTAAAATTTAATCAACAACAATGACAACCATGCAAGATCTAACAATTAAAAACACAAGAACACCAAATTTGCGTTGAAACCCTTGCGGGAGAAAACCGCGGCAAAATAATGCTATATATAAAACTTCTTACAATTTTTGTACACACCAACCCACAAGAGACACCAATCCCCTCTTATACAATTTGTGAGCACCAACCCACTGGAGACACCAATTCCCACAACTGAGCACCAATCTCTTCTAAATTGGAAGGCACCAACCTCCCCAATGACTACTCTAAAACTGCACTTATTTCTGCTCCAAATTCTGCTCAAATTCTAATATGAATTGCCTCAATAGGCTGATATAGATCGCCTTTATAACTTCTGCTCCACTCTGCTACAAAACTGCACTTGTATTTTTTAAGATCTGCTCCAGATCTGGTATAAAGTCTGCACCAAGGTCTGCAATAAAGTTTGATGTGATTGTATACTTCTCTTCTTTAAATTTGCATGTGTTTCTCCTTCAGATCTGCATATATTTCTCCTTCAAATCTGCATGTATTTATCTTGGTGTTATACTTCAGACTTCTGCCCAAATGGACTGATTTATCTTTTTCTCCTCCACACACACTCTGCTCCTTCTCCAATCTGATTGCTTTTATATCTTTATTGCCGAATGAAGACAGGCATCCTTTTGTAAATTGATGACCCTCCAAGTAGACATGTCCTCCCTTACTTCATTGCACCTTTTGAAGACTAATTACCACCTTTTTTTAATCGCTTTTTCACTTTTAATCGCTGCCTTCTATCAACACATAATCGCTGCTTTTTTCAAGATGGAATCACTGCCTATCTTATTGTTATTTTCTGTTATAAAACATACTTTTTATATGTAAGTTTGAGTATTAAACTATGTATGGCTGGCCAGCATATAGGGCTGGCCCAGCACAAAAAAAATGAAATTATTTTATTTAAACACTTATAAAGTGGGCACCACAATGAAGGAGGTCGGCCCAGGTTATGGTCTATTTAATTTAATTTTCTTTAAACTTCAATACATGCACCATGATAGAGAGGTCGACCAGCAGTTAATGTGATTTTAATCCTTCTTTGATGAAATATGCTAACCAATTTTTTTCGATGAAGTAACACAACATAACCAGCACTTAACCAACTTGATTAGCGTTAGCTCCAAATAGAAAACCAAACTTGAAAAGAACTCACACCAAGAATGCACACTCAATCCCAATGAGGAATAGGTGTTGTCATATGGTGGAGGAGCTAAATAAAAATACTTGAAAGAAACTACTCAACGTCAAGAATGTGCACTCAAGATCCCACTGATGGCGAGGTGCTAACATATGACGGAGTGTTGAATTGAAACTAGAAATGAATAGGCGGATAACCAGCCATGAAGAGCATTTCCACACTACCACCAAATAGTGGGGGGAAAAGATTACAATTAGAACAATTCGTCCGCTGCGGCGGGCATCCACAGAGTTGTGGGGATTCACCACTTGAGAGTGGGTACAAGAGTAATACAAATCCAATTATCCACACTGGCGGTAAACCATCCAGGGGTACTAATGTGAAATTAAAGAAAGAATCGCAGCAATAAAGGACTGGAACAGTACTACTGTTTACAGTCTTACAATATGGAAAAAGAGCTGCAAATTACATGAAAATTACAATAGATTCAATGTACCATAATACTGGATGATTCCATGTTAGACATCAACAATAAATGATGAAGAAAGGACTGAAGATTCAAACTTAAACAAGTCTGATGTAAAATAACAATTCTGGAAATTCTGATCAGCAATTGTGAAATTCAAAGAAATATTCACAACTCACTCAAAATACCTCCGTTTTGTGTGAAACGAAAACCAATGAGCTGCTGGAAGATAGGCGCCCAACATTAGATGAAGAAACAGCAACAAAAACTTGTAATTTAATTCTTACACACATCCCAATGCAGCAAGAATGGTACGGCCTTCATGAGGGGCGATTTTGACAAGTAAAAATCAACAACTCAAAATTAAAATCTGAAACTCTCCAAAGATGGTCGCCTTGAGTGTACGAATGGATTGGAAAAGTACCCACAAGCAAATTAAATTCACACAAAAAGCTGTATGCAAAAACCACTTTCAGCTGTGACTACATCAGCAACTTCAAAACTGGAAATATCATTAAAAACTTCAACTGTTGAGCTCAATCTGCTAGTCTAGATGAGAAGCAGCAATGAAAACCAACTAGGTGTTGTATTTCAAACACGAAATTGGATTGAAACTAGGAGGTAAGCATCCCTCGAAGTAAAAACCAAGTTGTCATTTCGACAGCATAACATTAGCATAAACTCATGGATAATCAGCTCTTCAAACAGTAGCAATATGCTTTTGTTATAAACAGTTAACCTTCACCCAAGAAGTTGAATCACTTCAACTTCCAAAAGGGACGCCACCTTTTTGCCTTTTTACTTTTTTTTGAAATAATAAAATATCATTCAACTTCCCCTTTAGGCATCCATTTCATATTGCAACAATAAAGCATTTATTAAATAATTAAATGCTCACATGACCCTTTTATGTCCCTTTCTTTAAAACAACTTGAAGTCATCAAGCCTAGCGTAAGTACAAATCAAGACATGAAATTGACTAAGTCCAAATCCTACCCAAGGAGAAAACTAAACCTAAAGCCAAACTGAGACTCGATGGATGATAACAAGATGACTTGATAACCGATGATGCCACCAAAATAGTAAAAGCTTACCTCAAAACCAATGTAAAGCGTAACCGAATGGAAGCAAGACTTAATGAAAGTCGAATAACCTAACCATCGCTTAAAAATTAGTATTTACTAAAATAGTAAATACCTAGAAATGCCACAAACCTCCAAGCAAGGAAACCCTAATTTCACTTTTGATTAACCTACGGATTTCCGGAAATAGGCTATCAGTCAAAGAAGAGCGTATGGCCAAAATGGGGACATTACATTTGACCAGCGAATGCTTCATGAAAATCTTGCCATTGATCTTCACCATCAAACATCTAATTGCCTTTGACATCGCCGACAATAATTCTAACAGTGATTTGTGTAATCTTTTCACTCAAATGAAGGGTGGTGGGTAAAAGTTTGGTCCCATGTTCACTTTTCAACACTCAATAACAGCAATTACCATGTTATTCTTTATGCCTCCCATGTCTCCTTCAAGATTGGAGGCCACTCCATAATTTGTTTCCTTCCATAAACTCCATTCGTTGCTTTCCTTTATTAATACCAGCTCATAGAACCGTACAGCTAGGATTGTTTATTTGACTAAAAAATAAAATACTAATTTCTAGATTATTCCAGAAATAACATGATCCTTGCAAAAATATAAATAAATATTTTTTTTTTGTATTTTCAAATCTCCGCACAAATTCATGAATCAATACAAATTTGACCCCTATATGAATCCAACAATGAGAACCAAAAGGTTCCCTCTTCCAATTCTTGGATAAACTAAGAGGGTTTTCATCCTTAAGGTAAAACCTCATACAAAGCTCAAAGCTTTCCAAAATGAAGGTTTCTAGAAATTGATAATGGATAGAATGAATCTCTTTTCCCAATAATTCCTTTTTTAATCCTTTTTCCATCCAACCCTAGAAGTATATAAATTACTTTTAATTGAATATTCATCTTTTTCCAACTTATAATTATTAATTACCTTTTAGTTATAATATTTCATTTTATTGAATATTCACCTCTTTTTCCAACTTATAATTTTTATTTTGCCTTTTTCACCATGTATCCAATATTTACTTTTGGCCTCATTTAATAAATTGAGTGTTTTTTTACCAAAGTTATAACTTAAAGTACCTTTTTGGAAAACTTAATAAATTATTATTATATTATTCCGCCATTAAATCCCCCCTTTTTTGGACAGCAAAGCTCCAAAGGTGAAGGATTGGATTCAAGAGAGTCAAGACATCCTTAAGTCACTTAAGGATAACCTTCAAAGGGCATAGAATCAACAGAAGATCTATGCTTTGATAGACACAGAGTTGAGAGAAGTTTTGAGGTGGGAGATTTAGTTTTCTTGCACCTATAGCCTTACAAACAGTCTTCATTGAAGAAGAGTGGTGCTAAAAAGTTGAAGCCTCGCTTCTATGGCCCTTACAGGATTGCACAAAGAGTTGGTGAAGTAGCTTATGAATTGGAATTGCCTAAAAATAGTAGAATTCATAATGTGTTTCACATTTCTTGCCTCAAAATGGCACTTGGGCAACACATCACTTCATCACTAGAGCTTTCACCATTAGATGAGGACAGCAGATTGGTTTTAGTTCCTGATGTTATCTTGGATGTCAGAGAGAGGAGATTGAGCAGAGTGCTCAAGGAGGATCTCATCAGATGGAAGGACTTGCCTTTAGGGGATGCTATCTGGGAAAGTGAATCGATTTTACAACATTTGAATATTCGATTGCTTGAGGACAAGCAATCTCGAGAAGGGAGGACTTTAATGTCCCCTTTCATGGAGTAGCCTAAAATGACCCATTTAACCTATTTAATTCCCGTAGGCTAATTTCATGGTATATCAAGAAAAAAAAAAATTAATTATAAAAAGTTGTCCAATTAAATAACTTTCAATTGACTTTATTTTATTTTATTTAATAAAGTGACTTAAATGTTTTAAAAGAGAAATATTATAAAGCCACTTTATAAAAGTCAAAAGTGTATTCAATGATATATTTTGAGCGGGAAATTAAAAAATAACTTCGGGAGAGTTCTATGGGAAATTATAAAAAAGGAGATTTGAAAGCTCATTTGCATATGCTTATTTATTTTCTCTATTGTGGAGTTTAAGCTTCTAGTTTGAGAAAACCCTCGGATGAAAATCCTAAGGAATTGGTTTCAATGGTGAGATATCTACCCTAATCAATTTGTAGGGGGAATCATATACGTTTTACATAGGTGCTAAATGATTGAAGAATTAGATAATTTGAGGAGTCTTGCAGGGAAGTCAAATTATCATAAATATTTATACTTCTCCAAAGATGTTAAACCTAGACACCATAAAGGAAGAAATTGCCAAAAGTGATGTTAAGTTTTGTTGGGCATGATAGATATTATTCCATAATTGGGCGTGGGAATTGTACCTTGTTGGGCATTCAAGTATAATCTGCTAGGCATGTTATTTGAGAGCAGAGTTA
This sequence comes from Sequoia sempervirens, assembly GCA_007258455.2. Lineage (NCBI taxonomy): Eukaryota > Viridiplantae > Streptophyta > Pinopsida > Cupressales > Cupressaceae > Sequoia > Sequoia sempervirens. The sequence goes on along the minus strand of VDFB02257065.1, from coordinate 100,206 downwards.
ATGAGTTTGGGGGTCTTTTGACTGGTCGCAGATAATCTAGAAGATGGAATGAGAACTGCAAAAAGTTATGAGCACATTAGAGGAGTCATGAGGGTTCTATGGAGTGATTTTAATAGCTGGCACAAAAAATTTAGTGGTTCCAGGCGAGTTGGAGGAAGTGATGCTGAGTTTGGAGACCTTGAACCTTGTATTCTTTGGACGGGTAGGAATCAAAAGCTCAAGGACATGGAAATCTGCATTTTTGTGAGGTTAAAAAGCATAAATAAGTTTATTTCTGTTGTTCAAACAGCCAATAATAATATTCATATATCTCTCTTTTTCCAAGCACATTGAATGTTTGGTAACTATTTGATGTAATGTTCCTTTAAGCAATGAATGTTGAATGAGATTGGTTCATGAAATTATATTCAATATCTTCCAATAAAACTTTCCCAGCAATATCAAACAGAAATTCTACTTATTGCATACAAAATGTTTGACCAAATGCCTATGTAACAACAATTTGGGCATTTTTTGGTAAAAAATTTTGGATTAGATCTATACATTGTTCCAATTAATTAATTAAATAAAGTTGTCCAATTAAGTAATTTCCGGATGACTTTATTTTAATTAATTTAATAAAGTGACTTAATTTTTTTAAAAGAGAAATATTATAAAGTCACTTTATAAAAGTGCATTAAATGATATTTTTTGAATAGGAAATTAATGTTAGTTCTTTATGATCAGATGTAATGCACAGCAAATTAATTCAAAACAGACACAATAACACAGCAAATACCCTGGGAAAACCCTCCTCTTGAGGGAGAAAAACCCAACAACAAATATATCTCTTATATATATAAGTAATGGCAACAAGTCTCTTTACAATGAGGCCACACACAAGGCCATTAATCAGCACCAGCAATGACTGTAAAACAAACTAATAGTTTGCCCTTCAATCTACACTTGAATGGACTCACAATCTGCCTTAGAAGAAATTCACACTAGATAGAAGGATCTGCACTTGATATAATTCGCACTTGAGAAGAAGGAGAGTGAACTTGCTTGATACAAAAATGAGAGAAAGTGACCTTCTATATATACATGTTGCTTAGAGGGGTCGTGTTGTGACCTTTTCACACATCGCCCCATTCAAGATGGGGACCCCTAATTTTTGCTCCATTTTGGTCTTTTGGCTTTGGTTTTGTCTCTCTCCCTCTCTTTCTGCTGTCTGCCTTTTTGGGGACGTTCCCGCCTGTGAGCCTAAACGTGAAATTTGGCCAAGTCTGTAGAATTAGGGTTTGTACTTTTCTGGTCAATCCAAAATCAAATGAAGTGAATAAATTGAAAATTGAGACTAACGTTGCTGTCAGTATGCTTCCAGTAGACTCTCAGCTGAATTTCATTAGATTCTGACTACTTACTATTTTTAGTAAGTGTCCAATTCCAGACATTCCTTCAGCATTCTTGAAGTTTTAACAGTCACACTGCATTCAGAACATGTCAAGCTACTCATGGGAAAAATTTGAGTTGAAATAGACAACTTACTATTTTTAGAAGTTCAACTTCCGGAGCAAATTTCAGGGCTTATACACAGAGTTTTTCAGTGCATGTCTGGAGATTCCTTCTGGGTTTTCAGAGACCTTCGCAGTGGTGTAACATGCAAAGTGAGATAACGACATTCAGAGTTTAGCTTTCAGAGGCTATTTTTAGGGTTTGCATGTCAGTGTTTTCTTTGCATGTTTGCATATTCCTTGTGGGTTTTTCGAGAGCTTCGCGATGATGTGACATGCAAAGCAAGATAATCACTTCTTCAGCAACTTGCTATTTTTAGCAGATGCACTCTGGCAGCCACTTCCCAGCGCATCAGAATCACGAACATAATAGAATGCAACAGAAACGGAGTCAAACAGAGGTCGTTTGATATGCATGCAAGTCAAATTAGGGTTTCCAGCTTCGGGACCTGTTGATGCGATTTTTGTGACCTCACCAATCAGCCGAAGAACAAAATAGTTTGGGCTACTCCGTTCTCTCTTGATCAAAGTATTCCATGCGCTAAGATTGCGAGAAAGTTCGCATGTTCAACTCCAAGGCTCCTTAAGTGCGAATAGACCCAGTTTGGTTGATGTGTATTGCTGTGTTCGTACGAGGGGACTTACACAATTGTCCAGATTTCTTGCAGTCAACAGTTAATGTATGGTTTTGAAAGGGATTCTCACGTGTATGATTTGGCAATTTAATCTCTCTCCTAAAACTAATAAGAAATATACGGAAAGTAAAGGGGAAAGGGCCTAAGAAATTTATATTCTATTCTAGATGCAGGGTATGTGGAGCTTCATTTTGATAGACTTCAACCAGATTTCACCTAGCCTCCGTCGGACAGCCTCAGTAAAATCGGTGCAATCTTCAAAGGGGATAGCGAAAGGTGTTCAAGTTATAGATTAACATACGTACACCATCAGAACAACGCATATAAGTATGTAAATCACAACCGAAGTTAAACACAAGATAATATCCAGTTGACCACACAAGGCGAACTTATCATCAACAAGCCGCTAGTGGTATGGAATAAAGCGAAGCTATCTCAATAAAACAACACACACCAAAGTAAGCTACTTGCATGAATTAAGCTACTTGGATACGAAAGGAAGAAGAAACCTTGCTAGCATTTCATGACAAGACGAATTCCATCATCAATGAAAAGATCTATTATCATAAAATGTGTTACACAACAATTTCCTCAAAAGTTTTCAAAGGAAAAACTTTCTTTCTTCTCCAAATGATGCAAAAATGCTCTACAATGTTACACTATCTAGCTCTAAAGCTAATGCTCTCTCAATGTCTACTCTGGTTCTGACTCCTAATGAATTACAAATGAGGGGGACTCCCCCTTTTATAGCTAGCCAAGTCCCAAAGGACGGCTAGGGCTACAATCAATAGAGTGGCCAGAATCGTGCCACCTCAGCCCTAACCCTAAAAACTGCCAGAATAGGGAGTGGTACATTAAATGAATCAAAGATTCCCACTCACTCCCAAAATAGCAAATGCAATAAATGCTCCATACTCAGTCTTCTAGAAGATCTTCGTCTAGTAGTGTGTTCCCATTAGCCTTCTCTCTGACTGCCAACTCAACAAATCTGCCAAGTACGGCCTCAACCTCATGAACTGAAATAGGCGGAACACAATCCAACTGAAACTCTAACACCGTGACTGAGTGCTCGTGCCTTGTACAAGATTTTCTCCAAGCAGCTAATGAGTCCTGCGTGTTCTGGATCAAAGTGGAGAATGTAGCAGTATTTTCAAAGTCATCCTGTACAAAGGTCTTAACATCTGCGAAGAAGGGAACCGGCAAACCCCTCAAATTATCAAAAATTATCTCATCTGGACCCAGCCGCCTAGCAAATATGGCCTCGAAAGTGTTCTGAACTCCATCTATGATGTTGGCCATAGCCCTATGTATCCTGGCTGAATCCGCCTGTGCTACATCGAAGAAGCCACGCCCTGTGATAGCCGAAGAATACCACCGAGAGAAATCATATCGGTCATTCGCCTGAATGACACCTCCATCAATCAGCAACTGCAATGGCACATGCCTCAATACCTCAAGGCGTTGGATCACCTTACTCTGATAGATAGAGGCATCGCCCCAAGCATGATCCACCGCATCCATCCGTGTCAAAATAGAGCCTATTTGAGAAGGCAAGAGCAAGGTCCTCCACTGAACTTCTGTCTGATGCAGACTCCACAGCTGACCCATTTGTCGCCTCATTGCCATTCTCCCCAACTCTACTAAGCCGCTGATCGATTCTCTAGGAATATCCGCTGGAGGCTCTATCACTGGTACATCCTGCCCTCGAGAACGAGACAACTGCTGAACATATCCAACTAGCGCCTTGTGTTCTCGTTTCAACTTCTTATATTTTCCTTCTTTCTTGAATAATCTATCCTTGAGGGCAAGGAAGGAGTTATCGCACTCCTCAACAATCTGTGCACCAGTAGGGCGTCCCAAGTCAAGAGTGGTGACCACATAGTTTTCGGGAGCTGCTTCATTCTGGTCACACTCGACTCGTGGGACAGCAACGTGAAGGGTGCGAGAGCCATCCTCATCCGTGGAGATCTTCGAAAACTTTCTTGCCTTCTTCTTCGGTGGAGGAGCACTGATCCGGTTCAAAAACTCTTCCATCTCAACTGCTGGATCAATCTCCTCGCTCGGGCTCCTTCGCATTCTGTCTCTAAGCCAATCGGGCACCTCATATAGTATATCAAAGGGCCGCTGCTCCCGTGCCTCGACTTCTCTAACCTGTTCCACTTCTTCCTCATTCTGGCGAGGCTCATCGTCCTCAAGTGGCTGAGTGTCACCTGACACTATATCATCATCATAGCCATCATTCATGGCAGCCTCTATCTCTGCTGAAATTGAAGTCCATTAATAGTCCCCTCATCATCGAAAAATGGCGATCAATCACGGCAGAATTACGGTAGCATTAAAGCCAATTGACTCCCTCCGTGGAGGTTGAATATCATCCTGTATCTCCGGTACCTGATTCACTGCAATCCTCTTATCAGCAAACAAAGACACCTCCTGTATGCTTGGAGAACGTGTCTCCAAGGGTGCTGCAACTGTAACTCGTGGAGGTTCTGGCCGAACTATTTCTTTCTTTACGGACTCTGGTTCTCTTGTGATGTTTCTTCAGCTGCGTGGTGGGCGTTCTGTGATCTCCCATTAAGTTGTAGGTCAAGGCAATTGACCTACTTTTCAATCTGTTCACCCGTCTATCAACCCAAGCCCTGGTGAATGTCATAACTGGGATGGAAAGAGTATCAAGATCAGCAACCTCGGGCTCTGACCAATCTATAGGCGGAAGTGGAGTATCTCGAACTGCTGCATAATCCGGGTGGACTACATCCATATCCTCGCTGACCTGGTCCGGAACTGGAACTACCTCACACTCCCTGATCAGAGTAATCGGCAACCGAGAAAACATCCTTTTCCTCACTTCAATCTCATCCACTGCATCAGCCCAATAATCCTCAATGGTGGCCTTATGTTTAAATTCTTCCAACAGAACCCAATTGATGTTATGGTGTGGGTCATAGTGCTGTCTACTTATTGTGATATGAAATGATAAAATTGAAGCTCACTTTCAGCTTCTCTAGGCACTTTTATGTCGAGAAGGACAAAACCTCATCAGGAGGTTGCCATCACAATTGAGCTCTATCCCTCCTTTCTTCTTTCATACGGATTTTTGTCCGAAGGCCGATAAGCTGTCTATCTCCTGGCATTATTGACCAAATACATTGTTGGGTGCCAAGAGCTGACCCTATATGGGTATGAAGAAAATCCTTGCGGCCTAATGTATGAAAATCTTGGAAATTGTATAAACCAGCACCCATACCTCTCAATTAGCTCCTGGGCATTTCTAGAGATTCTGCACTGTAACCTCTCCTGAAGCAGCCTCGTGATGTACATGGTGAATGAATCGTTGACACGTTTATAATAAGTTGTGCTCGAAAGGTGTAACTGCGTACACGCCTCATGAATTTTGAACTGGTGAGAGCCACAACCGATGGGTTCTTTGTAAGAAATCCCTCTGTACCTCGTCATCCGTGCCAACATGTAAATGAGATAGGAGCTCATGTAAAACGTTTTAGTCCTTCGCAAGCTCAGGAGTTGCTCATGTATATTGTCGCTGATCATCTCAGCCCAATTGACATAATCCTTGCCTTCTAACACCAGGTTGATGTAATAAAACATCCAAGGCTCAAAAATATAGGACTGTGGGCATCCACCAACCCTGCTCAGCAACATGATAAGATCACAATATTCACAGCTAGAGTCCTACGCTTTATGATGTTTTGACAACCGTGCAGGGCGGCTTGAGATTACTCATCCGATTGAGTGTTAATTGTATCCATGCATCTCGGCGAAGCATACATCCGGCTCCTTCGCTCTACGGATTTGTAAATCATGTTTCTAATACTGCCGGGATCCCAAAAGCTTCACCAATGGCTGGGGGTAAAGTTGGCAAGCACTTGGCCACATCGGTGGCGTGATGGGCCGGTGATTGTTCTTTCATTAACGGTTAAAGCACTCCAGTGTAGCTCCGGGCTGCTTGAATGGGCGAGGAAAACCAACGGTACATATAGTCCGCCGGACGATGTTGTGCGAAGTGGCCATTCCGATGACTTCCAATCCCGAACAGCCTGTTCTTGAGAGTCTCCAGGTTGACGGCGCCCAAGTTCGTGTCTGTCAACCTGCCCAATTTCGAAATGAACTTTGACTCCGGCATGAACGTTTTGCTCAGCTTCTTGATCGTAGCTTGTCTTGAGGCACCATTGTCCTTTCCGGTTGTCCTCGCTTCAGCCATCTGCAACATAACAAACGTTCATCAGCAATTAAATTTAATAAAATAAGGCATGATAGGGGCTGCAGTCGAATTCTAGAAGCTGCAATATCTTTCATGTTTGCAAACCTCAGCTTCTTCTCTTGAATAAGTTCAAATTCCGACACTTAGAACAGATTTCTAAGTGAACTCTGATGACCTCACTTCTCAATCAGCAATCAGCAATTTCAACTTCAACTACTTCGTATCAGCAATCAGCAAATTTTAAACAGCAATCAGCACATAGCAAACTTCTTAACTTTGCACTTCCAACCATCAATTAGCAATCTCACAAACTAGCACTTTCGTATTTTTGAGTTCTCAACATTTCAACTCAATACAAGGCGTATCTTTCAATTCTACTCCAGCAATGGCGTTTTACTTTACTAAGCTCAAGCAAGTTTGAATCCAAATTCTTAGCAATCGGCGTACTTACTTCAATGAATCAGATTTCAGCCACTAGCAAAGTCGTACCTCCTCAAGCAACTATAATCTTCAGCAATGGCGTACCTCCTCAAGCACTTAAGGCGTCTCCTTCTCAGCAAACTCTACTTCAGCAAAATTCAAACTTCTCCAAGCTCACTCAGACTTAGCAAATTCGCCTTTTCCAGTTGTGAAAATGAGTGAAAAACTTGCTCATTTTATAGCTAAAATTCAAATTCTAGAAGACGTTAATTTTAGCCAGTGCCATTAAACTCCACTACTCCACTTCAAGAATTCGAATTTTCCCTCTCTGATGTTCCTGACACTTGTCTCCAGTCGTCGGGAATATTATTCTTCTAGAAACTTGACTTTGACTGGCGTTTTGGATTTTACTTTTGAAAATTAAATTTAAATTCACCATTTTTGAATCCACCAGCCGGAGCTCTGTCACTTGAATTCGAATTTTTAACTTCATCATCTGCTTGGAAAATTCATCTTCGAAGAATTTAATCACAATCATCTAGGCAACTCCCTTCAGACTCATCGTTCGAAAAAAATTCACTCTGAAAACTCATTTATTCACTTTTGCCTTAGAAAATTTAAATTCTCCCTTAGGAAAATTCACCATTCAAGCACTGATTAAATTCTCTACTGAAAAAGTGTCGGCGAAGCTTGAAAGACTTAGAAATCCATCATTCATCACGAACGTCCAGTACCCAGAAGCAAATTTTCGTCAGAATGTCTCGAATTCATGGGTACCCAACGAACGGGTTCATTTAATTTTTTGAATTTCGAACCTTAGAAAAATATTATTTCCATCATTTTAAATTGTTCTTCCCCTGTGATCACTCTGTGTTGCTCTGACCTCTTGAAAAAAATTTGAGTCACCTTGCATTATCATCGTCTCTGACTCCATCACTGAGAAAAGTTGCTCGTGCTCCGGAAAATTCTATCATCTGAGTTCTAGGCATATTTTCCAAGGAAAAAAAATTTTCCTTAGAAAATATTTTAAAATCCTCTTGCACTTTTGAAATCTTGCCTTAGAAAAATTTGATTGCCGACGGAGAGAAAATTTTCACTTAGAAAATTTTTATATCAACTTCATTCCCGGCATGCCTTGCTCATTTCATCTTCATCCCGTATCACTTCACACTTGGAAAATATTCATTAAAAAGCCCAACGCCTAGGCAAATTTTCAACACTTAGAAAATATTTTATTTTCTTCCCCTGAGCGCTTAACACACTTCAAAATATTTCAACTCCTTCAAGATTTTTAAAATCACCTTATAACTCCCTTCAAACATTGGCGCATACTTGATATTTTATTCTCCACACTTTCAAATATTTTCCAACGCCTAGCATTTTCTAATAACACATCACCTTCAACGCCTAGCAAGATATTTCCAACACCTATAACCTTAGGCGCATATCACACCTTGAGAGGGAATTTTAAAAAAAATCACGCCCACCACCTTTCCTTCACCACCCTTGGCGCATATCACACTTAACTCACCTTGGGCGCATTCTAAGTGTGGAGGAGGATGAACTTGCAAATGCCTTGTGACTTTTCAACTTCCGTTTTTTTGTCTTCATGTGAGCTCATTTGGGCGCATTTAGGGGGGTGAGGAGGACAAGCTTGCAAGTTGGGCGCATTTTGCATGTGATGAAGGACAAAAACTTTGACTTTTGTTGACCATCTCCTTGCTTTGGGCGCATTTCCATACTTGTGAAGGATGAAATCTCCAACGCCTTTGGGTGACCCTTTGCCTTCTAAAATTTTGTCTTGACTTGCATGATTTGGGCGCATTTTACCCCCTAAGGAGGACGAGTTTGCTTTGACCTTGTTGACTCTTTGCAAGTTGGGCGCATTTTGATGTGAGAGAAGGATGGGCGCATTTTGATGTGAGAGAAGGATGGGCGCATTTCAATGAGGGTGGCGGATTTTCATACTTAGAAATTTTTCGAACTTTTTCCTTCCTCCATCTTGGGCGCATTTGGACCCCTGAGCAGGATGAAATTTCGTTGACTTTTGTTTGACTTTCCTGCCTTGGGCGCATTTTGCCCTCTCAGCAGGATGAACTCACATTTTCAAAAATTTTCTACGCCTCTAGCTGAGTTGGGCGCATTTCTCCATGCCTGCCGGACGAGACTCCAGACTTAGACAAAATTTTCATCATCCTCGCCAGCTTACGTGCCCTGCTATTTATAGTAAGTTCTCTGTATTCGCGCCTCTGGCTTCGGAATGGCTGAAATTTTGGGCGTGGCATCCTCATCACCACGGTAACTTGTCAATCTTCGCGATTTTAGTCACCACACTTTATTTTTAGCGTTTTACGAAGGTGAAAACTGCACTAAAATAGTAAGCTCTTGATTACGGTAAGCTCCCAAGCTCCGTCCGGAGTTAGAGTCGAATGAGGCGATCCTCACCACCGCACGTGACCTGGCAGGCGGCGCGTACAACTGATTTACTATTTTAGCCGCGTTTCCAATTTGACTTACTATAAATAGTAAGTGCTCAGGTTGACTTGAAATTCCACCCGGTATTGGATGCTTTGAAGAGCGGTCGGTGGTTTTACTTACGGTTCGAAGATTTTTGACTTTTGATGCCTATTTTTACCCAGGCTTTCCGGCTGGAAACCTAATTTGTATTGCATCATTATCAAAGAGATCTCAAGTTTTGCCCTTCGTTCTGCGACAACTGCCGATCAACTCATTAGTCAGCTGGTATTTGTTGGGGGTAATTTTAGGAGCATACACACGCTTCAAAATAGCAAGTTCCTTCTTGGTGAGAATCCTGGTTGCATGTCACGCACCATGAAGCTCTCGAAAAACCATGTCGGGGAATCGCGACATGCAAAGAAAAGCTCGACATGCAAACCCTAAAGCCTCGGAGAATTTGAATCCACGAAAGTGGTCATCTCGACTTGCGCGTATTTATACCATCAGCGAAGATTACCAGAAAACCCGAAGAATATCAGGACATGCAAAGAAAATCTACGCATGCGGACCACGAAATTCGTCTTGAGGCCGGTTGCTAAAAATAATTAAGTTGTCAATTTTGCTCAATTTGGCGTACAAAAGCAGTCTGATGTACTCTGAATGCAATGTGATGATCGGAATCTCAAAATAGCTGACAAATTGCCCTGAATAGCAGACTTACTAAAAATAGTAAGTATCTCGGAATTTGATGAAATTTGGCTGGAAGGCTGCTGGATGCCTGCTGACAACAATGTTAAAGTTCAATTTTCAATTTTTTCTCACTTTTACTTGACCCAGATTGACCAAAATGATGAAACCCTAATTTTAGACTTGGCCAATATTTTTCATGTTTAAGCTCCAATGACGACACAACCCCCCGGAAAGACGGACACCAGATAAGAGACAGAGAGAGAGAGAGAGAAAAAACCCAAGCCAAAAGACCGGAACGGAGCAAAAATAAGGGGGTCCCCATCTTGAATGGGGCGATGTGTGAAAAGGTCACAACAGGACCCAAAAAGAGGGGTAAAAAGTCAAAATTTTCAAAAACCGGTGTATACCATTGCAATCAGCATCTTTCGAGCTATCCGCTAGTAAAATTTGAAGACAAACAGAGCACTTACTATTTATAGTAAGTCATTTCAGAAACTGGCTAAAAATAGTAAATCAACGTCAGGCGCCAGTATCAACAGGCACGTCACGTGGTGAGGAGCGCGTCATTCAAATTTCAAGTCAAACGGAGTTGTGGAGGTATCAAAAACAAGCAGTTACTATAAATAGCAAACCACCTTCGGATACATACTATTTTTAGCAGGTCAGCTCAGGATGGCAGTATCAACGAGCTAAGCAGGGTCATGAAGGTCATGTGTTCAAAATTTCAAATCATTCCGGGCTTCAAAAGTATGGAAATCAGAAGACTTACTATAAATAGCAGGACATGGAGAAACAGGCAGAAGCAGAAGGAAAAAAAATTTCTAAGGCATGAGTCTCATCCTACTCCACATATAAAATGCGCCCATCTTAGCTGGAAGTCAAGAAAATTCTCCAAGTAACGAAAATATCCTCCTGCCTTCATTTGCGCCCTCCTCACAAGCAAAATGATAAAAAAGATTCTAAGGCAAACAAATATCCTCCTGCCTAGGCCAAATGCGCCCTCAAGGAGAAATGAAGCATGAGATGAAAATTTTTCTAAGTGTTGTGTTTCATCCTCTTGCCACCTCCAAATTGTAAGTAGTATATCTTTACTTTGTTGTAGTCGACTGTAGTCGGCCTTGGTCGTAGTCGGCCAATTGCTAATAAAACAATAGTTAGTGAGAATAATACATGTCATGTACTTTTGAGTAATCAAGTCCCGATTAATATTAATGTTGTTATGAAACGTCATATCGGTTGGTTATCTAACTACCGCCGAACGTTATATGTAGTCAGTTGTTGTAGTCGGGAAATAGTCATGTGCCGATGGTTATACTGATAAGCACTGTTGATACTCTGTGATTGTACATGGTAATATTCCTGATGATGAATAAAGTTTCTATTCTATTATTTTGTTCTATGTTCTGCACATGACTTAGTTTACCAGTAGTATGTAGTACTTGAATTACATTCCGTAGGCAAACATTTGGCGCCATTGCCTTAGCGGACTAGGGCATCACTCGTCATGGCAGCGTAATGGGTCAACCAGCGGAAGAACCTGTAAATGCTAATGAGGAACGGGAAGACCGATTGACGGAAGATCTGGTTAATCTGTGGAAGATATCGTTACGAGATCATGTACAAAGGGAATCCCAGATACAGGAGATCCCTGAGGAAGTTATCTGGGATAGATTGGAAGTGAACGACGAGGTGAATCATCTCTTGAATCGTATGCCCCGATTACTGGCCCGTCATTCCATTATTCTGCAAGACCTCCGAGAAGAAGATCGGGAACACCGAAGACAACAAATACTACAATGCTACGAAGAACGAACTAAACGAGAAGAAGAATGAGACACGAGCCGGAGACGTACATCCGGTAGCCAGTGATGATCGCCTGAACATATTTTAAATGCCCGTACGGCCGAACAAAGACAAGCATCGAGTACCTGACAGGCACGGGACTTCGGAAGAGCAAGTTCGGTGATCACTCAGGCTGCAAGAACAAGAAAACCGGCAAAGAAGACTAAAGCAAGTCGATAAGGAATTGGATGAGGACTTAATTGAAATAAATCAGAGCATAAAAAGAACATATGAAAATCTGACAAGAATAGACACATCCATTGAACGAGCGCACCAAAGTTTGACAGAAGGAAGGGACGGAAAACCCTTCGGCACCCCGTATATAGGAAGATATGATCTCGATGAGAACGAAGATGAATTGAGTAGTAGCATCAGCCGTTTTCGGGAGTTGTCCTTGTCAGACTACGACGAACGCCTAACGAGTGGAAGATCAGAGCCCAGTACCTCGAGGCGGAGAGAGTACCAAAGGGAACCCCAAGAGACTCAAGCTGTCGCGAACGCTGAGGAACGGCGTGGGAGTGACTCGTACGTGGCCGAGAGTGCAAGTGACGCACCGAAACGTAGCGAGGAAACCAGTCTAATCGGGTCCAACACACAAGGAGGACAGCGGGGAACGATGGCTCATCCGGAGCGGCAAAAGCTGCCGAAGTTCATGGGGAATGGGTCTGAAGATCCCGTACGGCATTGTAAGACATGTGAGACTATTTGGATAGCCAGTGGACAGGATGATCCGACCAGTGGCTGAAAGCATTTTCAGTGACACTCAGAGAGAGTGCCATTGATTGGTACTCTGAATTGGATCAAGCACAGAAAGCTACATGGAGGTTATTGAAGAAAGCTTTCCAGGAGGAGTTCAAACTTCTTCGAGATGACAGCGAGATTGTTGCAGAGATATACAATACCAAGCAAGGAAAGCACGAGAGTGTGCAGACCTACAACCGAAGACTCAAAGATTTATTGGGGAAATTGGAGGCACAACCGGCCAATGGGTTGAAGAAAAGATGGTTCATCGAGGGCTTGCTTCCGTCATTAAGGAAGAAAATGAAAATCGTACCTCCTTCGTCATACGCCGAAGCATACAATCGGGCAATGGACATAGAAAGTGAAAATAAAACATCCTCCCAAGGGAAAAAGAAGACAGACGACGAGGAGAGTACGAACGACAGTGACGGTGAATCCAAAACAGTACAAGCACTTAGGAAAGATATGATGCGAATGATGAAAGAATTGAAGGCCGGCAAGGAAAATATGAGAGAAGCCAGAGAACTGTGGTGTACGAACTGCAATGCGGAAGGTCACACTTAGGCGAACTGTCCCAAGAACTTATTTTGCGATATCTGCCAAGTGATGGGACATTCCGTCAAGGAATGCGCATACAACTTAAAAGCCAGAGTGCACAAGTACTCTTCACTCATGGAGAGCCGTCAACACCGCCGAACACACCACCAAAGCCCCAGTACAATAGCAATGCATCCCCTGGAGGTTACCGAAGCAATATAAGTCCTAGAAACATGATACAATACGATGCAAAAGGAAGGCCTATGATCCAATGCAGGAAGTGCAACGAATGGGGCCACTTCGCCAGGGACTGCCAGAACGGTCAAGGTTCGGGAGGGAGATTGTGTAAGTGTTGTGGACCAGGCGATCATGAAGATAATGAATGCCCTAAGCAAAAGGGTATCCACATGCTGGAAGTAGAAGAACAAAAGGTACTGGTGATCACCAGAGCACAAGTAAAAAAGGCCACTTACCCAAATCCATGTATGGAGAAACAAAGGATGAAGGAAGCAAAAACCGAAGTGGAACTGGCGATGGTGAAGGAAAACAAAGTACCTTTGGAGAAGCCAGGAGCCTCTTGGCGGTCGGAGGCGAAAACCAACATCGTACGGTAGGTACTGTAGACCACCATACCGATCAAAGTAACTGACCTTCTCCAGACTACGCCGCAATTAGGACTGGCGATCACAAACATTGCGGGGATGGCAAGCAACCGCAATCGGAGGAATGAAGTGAAATATGCTAACCAATTTTTTTGTTGAAATACACAACACAAACCAGCACTTAGCCAACTTGATTAGCGTTAGCTCCAAATAGAAAACCAAACTTGAAAGAACTCACACCAAGAATGCACACTCAATCCCGATGAAGGCTTGGTGTTGTCATATGGCGGAGGAGCTAAAGAAAAGTACTTGAAAGAAAACTACTCAACGTCAAGAATGTGCACTCAAGATCCCACTAAGGGCGAGGTGCTAACATATGACGGAGTGTTAAATTGAAAGCTAGAAATTAATAGGCGGATAACCAGCCATGAAGCTATTACAAACTAATTCATCCACTGTGGCGGGCATCCACAGAATTGTGGGGATTCACCACGATGAAAAGTGGGTACAAGAGTGTTACAATCAAATTATCCACACTGGCGGTAAACCATCCAGGGGTACTTATGTGAGAAGAATAAAAATTAATTGCAGCAATGAGAACTGGAACAGTACTACTGTTTACAATCTTTACAACTAAGGAATAAGTTGCAAATTACATAAGAATTACAATAGTCTTCAAACACAAGAGTTATAGATGATCTCATACAATTATTTAACTCTCTAACAGCTGATAATGAGTCAAAAATCAGAACTTCAAAGGTCTGATACAGAAAACAGTAAACTGGAAATGTAAATCAGCAACTGTAAAATCAATGAAATGTTCATAACTCACTCATTTCACCTCCAAATCGAATGAAATCAAGTGCAATGGATTGCTAGAAGGTAGGCGACCATGCTGAGATGAAGAAACAGCTTTAAAGACTTTTTGTGAACTTTGCACGAATCCCAAAGCACTTCCAGAAAAGTACGGCCCTCCTTGAAGGGGCGATTTCACTTTAAAAATCAAGTTCTCAATAATAAAATCCAAAAATTGGCATGAAGGGGTGCCCTTGAACAGCAAATAGAATGATGAAATGCCCAGAACCAATTTCAAACTGGAAATAAAGTTATAACTTAAAATCACCTTCAGCTGTAAATGAAATAGCAAAACCAAAATTGATAAATCTTCAAAACTTCTTCACAAGTGCGCTCAATCTGCTAGTCTGGATGAGAAGCAGCAAATTCCAACTAGATGTTGTATTTCAAACATGAAATTGGAAAATTGGCTAGGAGGTAGCATCCTCGAAGCAAGATTTCATTTGTCATTCCGACAGCATAACAGTATAATAACATGAATGGATGATAATGCTGGAATAAAGCCTTCATTTTATAGAAGAGTGGAGGACTCTTCAATCCCACAAGAAAGGACGCCAACAGTCACAAGAGACCCTTCGAATTTCCAGAAATCTTTCATCTTCTCAAAAAGGCGTCCACTTTACAAAGCAACATAAAAACTTTATTTTAAAATAATATCTTCTTTAAAAGGCGTCCACTTTATTTCTCAAGGCTTTTGACTTTATTAAAAAATTAAATCACCTTTATGATACCATACCCCTTCCAAGTCCCCTTTTTAAACACAACTTAAGTTGTCATCCTAGGCCAAGGGGTCAACTGTAAATTATAACCTTAACGCCTTTATTCAACATAAAAATGCCTTGAGAAATCAGACATGAATTGCAAATAAATGCTCCAACAGGAAATGATGTTCTGAAAGCTGACAAACTCCAAACTGCTAAAAATAGAATTTACTATAAATAGTAAACTCTCAGAAATGCCAAAGAACCTCCGAACTGGAAACCCTAATTTTACCTCACACGCCTACAGGCTTCCGAAATAGGCTGATGAGTGACAGAACAGATTACTGATGAGAAGGGGACATTACACGAAGGCAAGAATTGATACCAGAACTGCCACCGTATGGTGAACAAACAATCGAGCCAATATTGCTCACAGCGAACATCGGGAAGATGCCAGTAGTCGTGCATATGGAGATCAAAGGGAATATCTTGACAAATACTATCGTCGATGGAGGATCGGGAGTCAACGTACTACCTGAAGACACATGGAAGAGTCTCGGGAAGCCTACACTTTGGCCGCCGACATTCCAACTGGTGGGCATTGATCAACATGGTATCAAGCTGTTGGGAACACTGATGGCGCAGAAGGTGACGATCAGCACACAACAGTTTTTGCTAAATTTTGTCATCATCCCATTACAGAGGAAAGCATACGATGCACTACTTGGGAGAGGATGGCTGATAGCCACGAAGGCAAATCATAATTGGAAGAGGAACACACTCTCGATCGAGAACAACGGGCGAAAGTACGTCATTGACTTGAAGAACCAGGCCGTGAGTGAAGAATTGGCTTCCTCTAGATCTAAATCGGATGGAGGTGAGTCGAATGTGGACGAAGGAAGGAAAGCTATGGAACCGAACACTAAAGTCATACATGAACTCGAGAGTTGTTTGGAGGACGAGACAAGCTCACTAAATGGCTTATTTCATTGGCAGATGGAAGACTATGAAGTGTTCCACCGAGAGTGTAACATGCTACAAATCGGGGAAATCAAGGAAGAAGAGAAACAGGGAAGGCCCAGCCAAACATTTCCGGCCGAGAATGGAGAGTACAAAGAAAGAGTATCAAAACTGGACGATACACCAGTCCACAAATCCGAACAGGTACGAGATGAAAAAATTGTGTTGGAGTTAAAAAAAAATGAAAAGTATGAAAAAATTAAAAAATTAGAAAAAAAGAAAAGAGAAGAGAGAGGAGATGAGAGAGAAAATAAACAAAAATTGAAAAAATTAAAGATAGAAGAGAAAAAAGCTATAAGTCATCAAAAAATGGAGAGTAGGAGAATAAATGACGAAAAACAGGACAAATGAAGGAGAGGAGAGAGAAGATGAGAATAATAAGGAGAGGGAATTAAAAGAGATTGAAAAAAGAGAAAAGATACAAAAGGGTGAAAATAAAAGAATTAAAAAGACAGACGTATTATATGGAGTTCGAAAAAATAAAAGAAATAGAGAAATGGAAAAATCAAAGCCGACCAAGGGAAGAGAAATTAAAATTAAATTTAAAATGAAAGTCGTGGCCATGAGGCAAATCGTACGCCTATGGGGAAAAGCCGCCGAGGGAGATAAAACACGGCGAAGTATTAAAAGAGGAAACCTTAAAGTGCAACGTAGCCTAAGCTCGGCCAAGGAGTACGATGTACGACCATATAACACACTGGGAATAATAGGGCGAAAGCATAAAAGGAACCAAAGAAGGGAAGAACGACTCCAAGGAAGAAATGTATCGACCTACAGGAGAGCTGGTATAAGGTACGCAAGAGTTTTCACAGTACGGCGGACTATTACCCTCAATCACATCGATCACATCGTACGACATTCACAGTGTCTCAAGGTCGTACGGCATCCAGGCTATTCTCAAGTCGTACGGCATCATCCAGACTATTTGCAAGTCGTACGACATCTAGGAGAGATCTACATCGTACAATATTTAGCATCTTCTCAATTCGTACGGAGTCATGAGGTGGTCAAGAAGGTCGTATGACATCCTTACATCGTATGACATTTAAAAGAGATCTTAATTGTACGGCATTTACAGGGGAACTTCATCGTACGGCATTCACAGAGTCTGCATATTGTAAGAACTTCACTAGTTATCCAAGTCGTACAGCATTGCAATTTAAGGGTCATACGGATTTTTATCTTGGTTAAGGAACACTCAGCAATTCTTAACATCGTACGGCATACTAAGAACTCATTGGTCGTACGGCATCTCCAAGATCAGGTCGTACGGCAGTTTTTTATCCCTTAGAGCGTACAGACAGAGCAGGAGAGAGAAGCCGTAAGTAGCAAGCAACAAGAAGTCGTACCATTCATCGATCGAGATAAAGTAAAGAAAAACAATGCAAAATTTGTATTTTTCAGCTTCATCAGCACTATTTGGAACCTTTGGAAAAGTCATGAAAATGAGGTACGCGATGCAGTTTATGGACCCCGTGAGGGGTGCTACCCCTCGACCTCGCTGGGGGCACTACCCCCAGACCCCCGCAAGGGGCGCTGCCCCTTGACCCCGCTGGGGGCGCTGCCCCTTGACCCTGCTGGGGGCGTTGCCCCCATACCCCCATCAAATTTATTGGATTTGTCCATTTGCAATACAGCCAGCCAATGTAGTATAGTTGCAAGAGCAGTTGGCAGCCGAGCAAATGAGAGTGACAACTCTCGAGAAGTTAGCAGAAAGGGATAGAGTATTGGGCCAGCTGATAGAGAATGATACCCAGGTGGCCGATGCACGACTTTCAGCACAGAGGGAGAATCAATTACACGCAAAGGACGAGTTGGCATTTTTTATTTTCAGTCATCTGGAAGACGACTACTTTGTAGGGAGGGATGATGTGCCGTAGTCGGCCAATTGCTAATAAAACAATAGTTAGCGAGAATAATACATGTCATGTACTTTCGGGTA
Organism: Sequoia sempervirens; assembly: GCA_007258455.2. Taxonomy (NCBI): domain Eukaryota; kingdom Viridiplantae; phylum Streptophyta; class Pinopsida; order Cupressales; family Cupressaceae; genus Sequoia; species Sequoia sempervirens. The sequence continues at coordinate 82,052 of VDFB02257065.1, read as the reverse complement.
ATCAAGTCCTGATTAATGTTAATGTTGTTATGAAACGTCGTATCGGTTGGTTATCTAACTACTGCCGAACGTTATATGTAGTCAGTTGCTGTAGTCGGGAAATAGTCATGTGCCAATGGTTATACTGATAAGCACTGTTGATACTCTGTGATTGTACATGGTAATATTCCTAATGATGAATAAAGTTTCTATTCTATTATTCTGTTCTATGTTCTGCACATGACTTAGTTTGCCAGTAGTACGTAGTACTTGAATTACATTCCGTAGGCAAACACAAATGCGCCCAACTTGCATTCAGAGTGTTTGAAAAAGTTTCTAAAAAAATATATATATATATCCTCCTCACCCATTGAAATGTGCCCACTTTAAGAAGGCTGATGAAAAATATTCTAAGGCATAGACTCATTCCTCTCTCCCTCTCAAATACGCCCATCTAACAAGAGGTCAAAGAGTCAAAGGTTTCATCCTTCTTCACATAGAATATGCGCCCATCCTCCACACATGCTCAAATGCGCCAAAAACAAAGAAGGTCAAAGGGAAAGCGTTGAACTTGAAGAGTTAATCCTCCTTCATGCACCAAATGCGCCCAAATGAGGGCATGTCAAGACAAAACAAGGAGGGAATATTCCAAAGGGCGTTGAAAAGGCAAATTTTAAAATTCACTTCATTATGATAAAATGCGCCCAAGGTGGTAATGGTGATAAAATAACTAAGGCGTGGAGATAAGTCCTCTTCAAGTATGAAATGCGCTCAAGGGGAGATGAAGGTTGCTAGGCGTTGGAACTTAAAAAGAAGTATATTCCTCATGAAGTGTAAAATGCGCCCAAGGCAATGGACATTAAATCTTCTAAGTGAATTTCTTCACCACAAGATGAATGAGGAGGAATAAAAATTTTCTAAGGAAAATTCCTTCTTGAGGCCTAACATTAACGAAATTTAAATATTTTTCTAAGTGTTAACAAAATTACGCCTAGACTTGAAGTGATAAAATTTCTCGAGAAACGAGCAAGATTGCCTGAGAAAAAGTCAGATAATGCCAGCTGCACTGGGTCAATAATAAAAAATTTCGAGTCTGAGCAAAGAAGTACTCACAAGAATGAAGAAATGAAATAAATTTGTTGAGAATTATTTTTCTAAGGTTCAAAATTCAAGAAAAATTAAGTGAACCCGTTCGTTGTATACCCATGAATTCGTCAAGTTCTAAAAGAAATTTTCTTCTGGGTATCGAAGATTGTCAATGAGGAATGGATTTTAAGGTCTTCCATAGCTTGCCAAGGATTCCGAGGTGAAGATTTTAAATGTGCACCAGGTTGGTGAATTTCCTAAGGAAAATTTAAAAAAAAATTTGAGGCAAGGAATGAAATGCGTTGTTGACATAAAAATGCCTTGAGTGATGAATTTGAGATTGAACAACTAGATGATTTTTGGTCAAGTTCTTGATGAAAACAATTTTCTCGAGCCAGAGTGAACACCTCGGCCTATGGAATGGAAATGGAAGCTCAAGTCTCCAGATGCGCCCTAAAGAGGATGAATGATAATGTGAAAATATTCTAAGGCAAGAGGAATTTAAAGGCAAAAGTTGTGCTGGAGGAAAATGATGAACCCTATCAAATGATGAGATCACTCAAACCTCAAAGTTAAAGCATGAAAATCAGGTAAGTAAAGTGAATTTATATTATGAAGTGTTTTGATGCTCTTCTCCTTGCTTGTTTTGCAGGAGGAATGTCGAGACCAAGCGATGATCACTTGAAGTGATGAAGCAAGTAATCCAAGATGACATTTCAACCTCAAAGGAAGAAAAGTTGCAAAAAGTGGCTAAGTATTGAGATTTAGTATGTGCCCAGCTCAAGTGACAAAGAAGAAATGTTTTCAAAGCTCGAGATGGAGAGAAGGAGGTCGTCCTCAAGTACTTCTAAGTTCAAGAACTACATCAAGAAGAAAATCAAAAGAATGAGGTTACAGCCTTGGAATTTCAAGATGAGAACGTGCATTCCATGCCATAAGTTGAAGCTGTTTGATCAGGTCTACAGTCAAGAACAGGAACAGTGTGAACGCGTTTCAAAGTTGGAATCTTCTAGAAGGATGATGGACATTAATGGCTCATTTATTACCCCACTCCTCTTTGTGGCAGTTTATAGGGTGAATCTTGTTTAGGCTGAGGTGGCACAATCTGGGCCATCTAGCCGATTGTAATCTGAGTCGTTCGTTGGACTTGGCCAACTATAAAAAGGGGAGTCCCCTTCATTTGTAATTATTAGATCAGAGTTAGGATAGCAGAGGAGGAGTAGAGAGAAATTGATAGAGTAGAAAGTAGAATAGTTTGATAGTATAGTTTAGATTGAAAAGGAAGGAAAGTCTTCCCTTTGAATACTTTGTAAGAAGTTGTCGTGAATGCTTTCATAATAAAAGAATTTTCATTGATGGTGATTTCTTCTTTGTTATGAGTAGTTGTCGAGGCTTCTTCATCCTTCCAATTCACGTAGCAACTTGAAGTAGCTTAAAGTAAAGTAGATTTCATTTCATGTAAGTACTTAGTAATTGTGGAAGGTGGTGCTTGATTTGAACAAGACTTCGCTCATCCATACCACTAGCGGTCTCTCTGACGGTGGGTTCGCCCTGTGTGGTCAACTAGATTACTTTTCAAACTTAACTTTGATTGTGACTCACGTGTTTGTATGCATCGTCTTGATGGTGCTTGCATGTTGAGTTATAATTTGAACACCTTTTGCTACTCCTCTAAAGATTGCACCGGTCTTGTGGAAGCTGTCTGAAGCGAGGAAAAACAAGGCTCGGTTGAAGTCTGTAAGAATTGATCGCCATGTCCCACGCCTTAGATTAGAACCTTCTTATCCCTACACTCATTTTAAATTTAGTTCATTTCTGGTTAGAATTAGGAAATTTGTGCTCATTTGCCAAAATCATTTGAATTACATGAAAGCCCTTAGTCCGCTGTCTGCTGTCAACTGCCAAACAATTGTGTAAGTCCCCCTTGAAATACCAACAAAACACATCGAGCCAACTGAGACTATTCACACTAAAGGAACCTTGAAGTTAAATGCATGATCTATCTCGCAATCTTAGCATACAGGAAACTTTGTTCAAGAGAGGATAGAGTATCCGTTGGGAAATTTTATTTTGTGTTGGTGCGGTCACGAAAAACACATCAACAGGTCGCACCTTTTGTGATGGGCCCTGCTGGCTCTCAGCTCAAAACCCTTAATTTCTTAAGTCTTTAGATGTTTTCTTAGTTTTTTAGAGAATTCTTAATAGACAGAAGAGAAGGGGCGCAGCATATTTTTGCTTGTAAAATGAAATTTAAAGCAAAAACTCACAAAATGGAAATACAGAAGCTGTTATTATACTGAAACAATTAGATTATGCATAACAGACATACCCGAAAATCTCCAGTTATTTTAAATAAAGAAATAGCCAGATCTACAGCTGGAAATGATGAAATCAAGCATGCAAGTACGCCAAGACTCCAGAAGTGGTTTTTCCTGCTCAGAAACTGGACACAATGTTCTGAAATAACTAGGCGCCAATGATGGAAGCCAAAACCCACACAAAAGGAAGGCGTTTCACTTTATTTCTTCACACGCCTTTTTCAAGGCACAATTCCCAATGAAGGCCGTACGGCCATGAAAAGAAAGGAAGGAAACTCTGCTGGAAACCTCTGTCTGTGAAGAAGGATGCGCCACCAGTAGAAACCCTCAATTAATGCAAAGAACAAACAACTGCATATATGAAATCTCTGTCTGCAACTGTAGAACCTCTGTGTGAAGCTCTCAACTGTACTGATTCAGCTGATCTTTCACAGCCTCAAAAGTACTCAACACTGAAGAGTTTTGCGTTCCTCAATGGACAAATTGATCATACCCTGGTCACAGGAGAATGCTCAGAAGAAAAATGCACTAGGCAAATTGAAATAGTCAAAAGATATGAGTTTCAATTGCCAGGGGATGCTTTATACCTAATTGGCACGCATTTCAAGAAGGTACGGCCTTTTGCACCATTTAAATCTTTTTAATTTTTAATTAAGTCTTCTCCATAGTTTAAGACTTAATTCTTTGAGCGCACTTTTTAATATTTTAAGACATTAAAATATTAAAATCCCTTTTTGAACATTTTTAAGTGATATAAAATATTATTAAAGTCAATGTGACTTTAATAAAAAGGCATTTAAGTTAAATAATTAACTTAATCACTTAATAATTCATAACTTGCTCAAAACTCTGAATAATCCCGTGCCGTCAGAAGCTGTGAACTCCTGGAATGCCAACGCTCGCTGTGATCCAATCACTGTCCACTGAAAACAAGAACAATCAAACTCTCCAGAATGCATCACTGACCCTCTATCCAAACTGGCTAGCCCACAAGGGTCCAATAAAGGGCTAACACACTGTCAACTATGATCATGCCGAAAACGGGTACATTACACCTTTTCAAGGACAAGGTCGGCCACCATAAAAATAATTACAAATAATAAATAATAATTACAAAGGAGGTCGGCCATCTTAGAGATATGTTGCCATTAAATAATCACAAATAAATAAGGAAGTATGAAGCCCAAAGCTGCAATAACATCAACACTCCCTCTCAGCTAGAGAGGAATACTTCCTGCTGCACAGGACACATCACCTCATCCTGATGCCAACCATAATGGCTACAACCATATGTGGAAAAGAAACGATATCACCTCATCGTGATATCAACCATAATGGCTACAACCATGTATGGTATGTACAAGTGTTCATCACTTGTGTGATGTTGTCACCTCAACATGACTTTCACCATGGCTCTCCCAGAGGGTGAAAACACAAGTACAAGAGGAATCATCACGGACTCTCACGTGATGCTGTCATGGAGTCACACTCATGACATCCACCATGGCTCTCCCAGAGGGTGGAATCAAGGGATTTCACCTCGAACTTCTCTCACAGAGAAGAACTCATTAATCAAGGGATTTCACCTCGAACTTCTCTCACAGAGAAGAACTCATTAATCAAGGGATTTCACCTCAAACTTCTCTCACAGAGAAGAACTCATTAAAGAGGATCATTGATACTGAGACTCCTCAGTTAAGGCTATATTCTCCACCATACCAAGCTTATCTCGAAAGAACACAAACTTTATCCTGGAGAGAGGCTTGGTGAGAATGTCTGTCGTCTGCTCATCAATGCTGATATACCTCAACTGAAATGCTTTCCTCAATAACATGTTTAGTTTTGTCATGAAACACTGTATGACAGAAGGCTCCACATAGCTTAATTAACACAATGGATGATAGTCGGCTCTAATGATTGTCCAACCAATCCTACAAGGAGCTTCCAAAGCCACGCTGCTTCTCAAACTGCCACACATGCTGCAATGTACATGACCTCTGCGGTACTCAATGCCACTAACGATTGCTTCCTGCTACACCAGGAAATCATAGCAGACCCCAAACTAAAGCAACATCCAGAGGTGCTCTTTCGATCAGTAACACACCCTGCCCAATCAGAATCAGTATAGCCATGCAACTCCAGATCCACACCTGTAGAATATCTCAACCCATATCCAACTGTGCCACACAAATATCTCAGGATATGCTTCGTTGCAACTAGAAGTATTTGCCTTGGTTCACACCCGAACTGACTAAGTGCACTTACTGCATAGCAGATTTCAGGTCTAGTGTTAACTAGATACATCAAGGATCCAATCAACTGCCTATACATCGTGGGATCCACCAGGTCTAAACTAGCTGCAGCCTCCTTCAACTTGTGCACGTTGGTTTCCATAGGTGTAGACATGGATTTGCAATCCATCATACCAAATCTCTTCAAAATATCAATAGTAGGCTCCCTCTAAATCTTTAAGTACTTGCATCAACCTTCTAACCTCATCATCCAAGATTGCCTGCAATGCTTGCCTTAGATAAATGTTTTCCAGTGCACACCTCTGGTACTATACAGAGTTCAGGGTTGACCTCTTCGACCTCATTGCAGATCACTCTATTCTGAATAGGTTTGTGGAGCTACCAATGACAAATCCAGATGACAGTTTTGAGCAATTCTGATCTCAGCAGCTGAAGGGATCCTCTAAGGGTTTAGCACCTAGCCTTGCAATACAATAATCTTCACTTCTTCTCAGTGAGTTACAAAGCTCCCTCTTGATCCCTGCTTCAGAGATTGCAAAGAAGTCTTATGGAAGTGAACTCCCTCTAGCCACCAACTCAGTATCATGGCTACAAGTTGTGACTTCACGCTTGATCATTTCTTTGGTCGGTATGACTTCCTCACAAGATGCCTCAAGCTTTTCATCACTAAGCAATCTCTCATCACCACCTTGCTCCTAGAACAGTGAACTGCAAGCATTTTAGAGAGAGATTACTAACAGTTTATAATTATCCAAAAAAATATCAAGGCTGGAATCATACAAGGTTTACTATTTCAAGTTATAGCATGAATACATAAGAATTTATGAACAATATTAAAACATGAATAAACAAATCAAAATAAATGAGAAATATATCAAAAAATCAGAATGAAGGGATAAAGAAACTTATCTTTATTTAACTCTTTCTTCCATCTTTTACTCCTCTCGAGAGTGCTAAGCTCAACACAACAAGAGACAATCTGCACAACTACAGATTTCTTGAATGCATTATGCAGCCAGCATGTTCAATATGGGACCAGCCTTCTCAAGGCACCATCGCAGTCCATGAACATGGAGAAAGATGTGACCATCCAATCACAAAGGAATTGCATTTCACTTTTCATCTCAAAGATCTTCACAATGAAATGCAATGAATGAATGACATCTCCAAGGGAACTTATGCTAGAGATCACTCACACATGATTCAAGTAAACAAATAGCAGACTGAAATTTTACCCTAGATTTCAGAAGAACAGAAAAATAATACTTATCTCTTTAGATATTCTGACGAATGCTAATTATTGGACTTAAGATGATTCGCTACTCTTGTGCTCAAATCAGTCCACAATTTTCCTCTATAGGTTCACAGCTTGAACAGTTTAAATTTGAACATGGTCTTTGACCGTTCAAATTTATCGATGCACTCAGCTAAACCTCAACGCATCATCAACATAGGAGGTGCAAATAGCGTTACAAGATTATGTGACGTCCCTCACATTCATAAATTGGACGGCTACAATAAAATTCCCGGAGATGAGTGTTTAGTGACATTGCCATCATTAGAGCAAGCATTTATCTTTGATACACACAGACTCATGGTTATCAACCAACGAATGTTGAAAGGCACGAAATTAGTATTTGAAGATTTTATTTCGTGCCCCTAGAAGATCCAGACACCCATATGTGCTAGATCACGGCAATGCAATGACAACAGATTGAAACCTAGATAGAATTTTTTATCACAAAATTACTAGTATCCATGTTAGTTGACAATCCTCCAGTTGGTGCTAAAGAAATTACCGCACAGACAAGGACCAATACTTTAAACTTTGGATTTCCAAATAGACATGAAATTGCCTTTTAATTTTTTCTCAGTTGAAGCTCAATCGCGCACTCAAAGATCCACGAAGGTGGTACGAACTTGAGGCTCTGTCATAACCTGATGCATAATCTCCTTTCGTCCACCTTTTTCAAATGATCATCGGCTTCCAGAACTGCTCCTTTGACTGGATACTTTTCAACATTCAGCAATGGCTTCAACATGAGAATGATTGCACAAACACTTTGATGAAGAAGATGATCACTCACAGATTTAGGTCACAAATTATAGCTTGCGGATTAACACAGATGGTGGCAGAGGATCTCGAAGCCAAGTCTATGTTCAACTTACTGCCTTTCATCAAGATCAGCAACAGATATTAAATCTCTTACCCATGATGGAATGTAGTCCTCAGCAGGGAAGGTCGATTCTTGAATGAATTCCATCTCTTCTGCCGCTTGACTTATTTCTACAAATATTAATCTACAAATCAAGAACACTGACACATTGATTTGATGTAGTCTTGCCAAGAGTTGAACACCTTTATGTTGTTCGCCATGAGGATGTAGAACTGTCTCGAGTCCTCCTAATACTTAACTTGCTTCAAGTATTGATACCTCATTGCTTCGATAGATTTCTTCCATATCTAATCAAATCTTTCTTCAAACCCGCTCTGATACTATGTTAGTTTTTTATGATCAGATGTAATGCACAGAAAATTAATTCAAAACAGACACAATAACACAGCAGATACCCTGGGAAAACCCTCCTCTTGAGGGAGAAAAACCCAACAACAAATATATCTCTTATATATATAAGTAATGGCAACAAGTCTCTTTACAATGAGGCCACACACAAGGCCATTAATCAGCACCAGCAATGACTGTAAAACAAACTAATAGTCTGCCCTTCAATCTGCACTTGAATGGACTCACAATCTGCCTTAGAAGAAATTCGCACTAGATAGAAGGATCTGCACTTGATATAATTCGCACTTGAGAAGAAGGAGAGTGAACTTGCTTGATACACAAATGAGAGAAAGTGACCTATATATACATGTTGCTTAGAGGGGTCGCACCTTTTCAAGGACAAGGTCGGCCACCATAAAAATAATTACAAATAATAAATAATAATTACAAAGGAGGTCGGCCATCTTAGAGATATGTTGCCATTAAATAATCACAAATAAATAAGGAAGTATGAAGCCCAAAGCTGCAATAACATCAACAATTAAAAAGTAACTTCGAGAAAGTTCTATGGGAAATTATAAAAGGAGATTTGAAAGCTCATTTGCATATGCTTGTTTATTTTCTCTATTGTGGGTTTTGAGCTTCTAGCTTGAGAAAACCCTAAGGGAATTGATTTCGATGGAGGGATATCTACCCTAGCCAATTTGCAGGTGGCATCATACAGGTTTCGCTTCTAAACGATTAAAGATTTAAATAATTTGAGAAGTCTTGCAAGAAAGTCAAATTATCATAAATATTTATACTACTCCAGAGATGTTAAATCTGGATGCCATAATGGAAGAAATGACCAAAAGTGATATGAAGTTTTGTTAGACATGATAGATATTATTCCAGAATTAAGCATGGGAATTGTACCTTGTTGGGCGTTCAAGTATAATCTGCTAGGTGTGGTATTTGAGAGCAGATTTAATGAGTTTGGGGGCCTTTTGACTGGACACAGCTAATCTAGAAGGTGGCGTGAGAATTGCAGAAAGTTATGAACTGACTAGAGTCATGAGGGTCTTGTGGAGTGATTTTAATAGCTGGCACAGACATTTGAGTGGTTCCCGATGAGTTGGAGGAAGTGACGCTGAGTTTGGAGACCTTGAACGTTGTATGCTTGGAAAGCTAGGAATTAACAGCTCAAAGGCATGCAAATCTGCATTTTTGTGAGAGATTAGCAAGCATAAATAAGTTTATTTCTGTCATTTAAACAGCCAATAATAATATTCATATATCTCTCTTTTTTCAAGCACATTGAATGTTTTGTAACCATTAGAATGTAATGTTCCTTAAATCAATGAATGTTGAATGAGATTGATTAGTGAAATTATATTCAATATCTTCCAGTAAAACTTTCCCAACAATAGCAAACAGAAATTCAACTTATTTCATTGCATACAAAATGTTTGACAAAATGCCTATGTAACAATTTCATGAAAATTTGGGAAGTTGTTTGTAAAGAAAATTGGAGCAAATCTTTTCAGTGGTCCAATTAATTAATTAAATAAAGTTGTCCAATTAAATAATTTTTGGATGACTTTATTTTAATTAATTTAATAAAGTGACTTAATGTTTTAAAAGAGAAATATTATTAAGTCACTTTATAAAAGTGCATTAAATGATATATTTTGAGTAGGAAATTAAAAAGTAACTTTGGGAAAGTTCTATGGAAAATTATAAAAGGAGATTTGAAAGTTCATTTGCATATGCTTGTTTATTTTCTCTATTGTGGAGTTTGAGCCTCTAGCTTGAAAAAACCCTAGGATGGAAACCCTAAGGGAATTGGTTTCGGTGGTGAGATATCTATCCTAGCCAATTTGCAAGTGGAATCATACAGGTTTTAGGCAGGTTCTGAACAATTGAAGATTTAAATAATTTGAGAAGTTTTGCAAGCAAGTCAAACTATCATAAATATTTATACTTCTCAAGAGACGTTGAACCTGAACGCCATAATGAAAGAAATTGCCAAACCTGATATTAAGTTTTGTTGGGTGTGATAGATATTATTCGTCGTAGGAATTATACCTTGCTGGGTGTTCAAGTATAATCTGCTAAGCATGGTATTTGAGAGCAGATATAATGAGTTTTGGGGCCTTTTGACTTGTCGTAGCTAATCTAGGTGGTGGTGTGAGAATTGGAGAAAGTTATTAGCAGATTAGAGTCATGAGGGTCCTGTGGAGTGTTTTAATAGCTGGCGCAGTCATTTGAGTGGTTCCAGATGCGTTGGAGGAAGTGATGCTGAGTTTGGAGACCTTGAACCTTGTATGCTTGGACGACTAGGAATTAGCAACTCAAGGACATGGATATATGCATTTTTGTGAGAGGTTAGAAAGCACAAATAATTTTATTTCTGTCATTCAAACAGCCAATAATAATATTTATATATCTCTCTTTTTCCAAACACATTGAATGTTTGGTAAACATTTGATGTAATGTTCCTTTAATCAATAAATATTGAATGGGATTGGTTGGTGAAATTGTATTCAATATCTTCCAATAGAACTTTCCCAGCAATAGCAAACAAAAATTCTATTTATTTCATTGCATAAAATGTTTAACGAAATGCCTATATAACAACTTCATGAAAAATTTGAGAGGTTTTTGGTAAAGAAAATTGGAGCAGATCTCTACAATGGTCCAATTAATAAATTAAATAAAGTTGTCCAATTAAGTAATTTCCAGATGACTGTAATTTAATTAATTTAATAAAGTGACTTGAATGTTCTAAAAGAGAAATATTATAAAGTCACTTTATAAAAGTGCATTAAGTGGGAAATTAAAAAGTAACTTCAGGAAAGTTCTATGGGAAATTATAAAAGGAGATTTGAAAGCTCATTGCATATGCTCGTTTATTTTCTCTATTGTGAAATTTGAGCTTCTAGCTTGAGAAAACCTTGGGCCAAAACCCCTAAGGGAATTGATTTTGGTGGTAAGATATCTACCCTAGCCAATTTGCAAGTGGAATCATACAGGTTTCAAGCAGGTTCTAAACAATTGAAGACTTAAGTAATTTTAGAAGTACAAGCAAGTCAAATTATCATAAATATTTTTACTTCTCCAGAGATGTTAAACATGCACACCATAGTCGAAGAAATTACCAAAGTGATGAAGTTTTGCTGGCCATGATAGATATTATTCCAAATTGGGTGTGGGAATTCTACCAAGTTATGCGTTCAAGTATAATCTACTACACATGGTATTTGAGAGTAGATTTAATGAGTTTGGGTCCTTTTAAATGGTCACAGCTAATCTAGAAGTGGCATGAGAATTGCAGAAAGTTATCAACACATTAGAGGAGTTGTGAGGGTCTTGTGGAGTGATTTTAATAGCTACATTTGAGTGGTTCCAAGAGAGTTGGAGGAATTGGCATTGAGTTTGGAGACCTTGAACTTTGTATGCTTGGACGGCTAGGAATCAATAGCTCAAGGACATGGAAATCTGCATTTTTTTGAGAGGTTAGAAAGCATAAATAAGTATATTTCTATCATTCAAACAGCCAATAATAATATTCATATATCTCTCTTTTTCCAAGCACATTGAATGCTTGGTAACCATTTGATGTAATGTTCCTTTAATCAATGAATGTCGAATGGGATTGTTTGGTAAAATTATGTTCCAAATCTTCCAATACAATTATCCCAGCAATAGCAAACAAAAATTCTACTTATTTCATTGCATATAAAATGTTTGACGAAATTCCTATGTAACAACTTCATGAAAAATTGATAAATTTTTGGTAAAGAAAATTGGAAAAGATTTTTACAGTGGCATTTTGATGCCCCCACCATACAAAAGAATTTAAGATCTAACACAATTGCCTTTTTTTAAGAAATATATATATATATATATATATATATATATTTGCATCTTTCAATGAATAAAAGATATTCATATACATAGTTAAATATATATAAATAATAAGTATATATATATATGTGTATATATATATATATAAATAAATATAATATTTATATATATATATATATATATATATATATGTAATGACCCCTTTCTAGTGGAGGCACTTAAACCTGAATCTTACATGCAAAGTGTTTCTCAAAGAGACATAAGAAGCGTTTAAGATCAAAGTTTCAATGATAAAATCTAATAAGACTAGAGATGATATAATTATTTCATTCTCGTCAAAGAATTATTCATTTCTTCTTATCACTTCTATGAATGATTCGTCTATAACATGCTTCATAAAACGTTTTTCAAGATCACATAAATGGAGTTTAATAAGACTCAATAATTGCTGCAAGCATCATTATTGGATGATCATGAGCCGTATAATATATATATATATATATATATATATATATATATATATATATATATATATATATATATATATATATATATAAAAAAAACTTCACAAGTACCGGAATATAATTTTCAATTTATGAATTCTATGTCCAATATTTAATTTATGTTTATCTTTAAACATATACCTTAAGCACCAATATATACCTAGCCACACACACATATATATATCCAGAGAACATATGATATGTAATAGATTTATATTTACCTTACATATATCGTATATATCTACTATATTCTTAATCTGATCATTATTATCATTTATTTATTCTTGATTAGTTTTTTTAACATGAATGGTGATTATTTAACTAATATCCAAAATCCTTACCTTCAGCCTTGATCGGTCTGTGGACACTTTACCTGTCTCTTATTTCCAGTTCATAGAATGGGACTTTATAATAATCTATCCCATCTTTCACTGTCTGTCCATTATGACTCTTATCTATCGATCTTAGCCCATTCCTTTGTTTCTCACCCGCATGACATTGTGTCTTTCCATATATCCTTGATTTCTTCTCCAGCCACATTAATTTACTTCTCCACTTGATGCTTTACTTGGCCGCCATGATCCCTCTTCAGAATCCACGTATTTCATGTTATTTGTTTTTGTCCCACTTAGCCTCCACGCAAGGCCTTTGTTCTGCTTCCACACCCGTCAATCTCAAGACTCAACAAACGATCTTCCCTGGATATCTCTTTTTTATCCCATACTCTCAGCCACGAGTGATGCTACTTTGTCTTCTCCCATTCGATGATGTTCTTTACCACCGTTTTTATATTTTTATTAGTCAACAGGGTTACATACTGTCTAATTGGTAATGGCGTGCTTGGAATATTATTTTCTATTAATAAATTCCCAGCTTTGACTATATTTCTCCTTCGTTTATTCGTCCTCTTTGAGGGCTATATACCACAATTTTGTGAAATGAAATGAAAGATTTTAATGACGTCCACGAGACTAAACAGTCTATGGGACCAAGACACAACTTAATTTTCTTTCATGCTCTTTTCTAAATCAGATCTCCTACTATTGATTTTGACTAGAAGGCTGGCCATCTGGTTGATCTTATCCTCCTCAAATAACTGCTGCATATCGTCCATACACAAACTATTTGCATACTGTTTACGGATGTCTTCATAAGTTGTGCATTCCATGAAGAAGTGTCGCTCTGTCTCAACCACCCCCTTATTGCAGAATATGCAGGTTCTTTCTTCCCATGTTTCCTTAGGAGACTTCCATCTACCGGTCTCACATCTAAGATGATGCGATCCCGTCCTCAGCTGTGCAACCAACACCCTCGTTTTCCCTTTAATAGCAGCCCCTAAATACGTTTCTTCACCATGATCCTTTGTCAGGTTAAACTCTTTGACGTAGTATGCTTTTTTTCGTCCAATCTGATTTGACCACATGGCAGTCCTAAATTTTTCCTTCACGTAATTTTTTATTTCACTATTGGTGCTAGGACACTCCTGTAATTTGATGTCCCACTTGTTCAACCACTTGTTGTTCTGCTTTATCCAGGTTTTCTTTCTACGGTTTAGCGCCTCCTCCATAACCACTTTGGGCCACCGGTGGTTGTCCATGTTTTCAATCTTCTTTAGATAACTTATCAACCGAGTTATCACCGATGCCTCCAAGGGAAAGGCCCCCGCTTCAGCTAAAAGAATTTCATAAGGGACCATGGCCTTAACTTTGAGATTGCTTGTTATTAGGTGTTTTTGGATTCTTTCTATTTGTCTCCAGCTGCACTTTGACATATTGCTTCCCCACACTTCACACCCATAAAGTACAACTGGCGTGACAAGTAAACCTGTTGGCGTTTAAATTCGCACCTCTGGTATGAATATTTGAAACGGACAGCTATGCATAGATAAACTGCTCTTCAAATTAGGAGGGGAAGCTCCCTCTTGCTGATGGTGTTTGAAAGAAAGTAAACTAAACTAAGTTGCCTATTTTTTTGATCAGCTTAGAGCACAAGGTTTTTTTAAACACAAACGCCGCAGCTGAGATTTTCTGTTTTAAGACTTCAACTACGACTAACTTAAACTAAAGACGTTTCTGGCTTCTCAAGTAATAGCAGAGCAAGAGAAACTAGAAATTAACAGGTAGATTTTCTGACAAAAATACTTCAATAATCTCTCTCTCAACGAACACCTACACACTTCACTGTAAGTTGAAATCAAAGATCATAAAAGTAGAACATAGATAACGGAAATCTGAGATTTTGGATCAAGGCAAAAGAGGCTCATGATTTTATTACTCAAATCTCTGAAACAAAGCTCACTTCTAACATGCCTGGAACAAAAAATTGCAGCTAAAGAGGCTTGCAATCATGCTCTTACACAATAGAAAACAGCAATCACACTAACTCCTTGTTGGCTAAAGAGGCTCAACAATTTGCTATCACAACACAATTGAACAATACTTGAGTAACAAATAGAAGGCACAATAGGCTCAACGTTTTGTTCTCACTAGCACGGTTCTTACAAAGTGAACTAAAACTGAATAACAACTTGCTGCAATACAGGCTCACAATTTGCTAACACAATAACCGCTAAAGAAACTAATGAGCAAAGGCTCTTATTTATAGACAAGCAAAGGAGTAGGGAACCCTAAAATCTCCTTGCTTTCACAATCTAGGGCTTGCTCAGCAAGCAAGCTTTATTACTAAATCTAGAAAGAAGATAACATCTAAAACCCTAAGAAAGCATAAAAAGCGGGAAACGCCAACTATTACATTTTATCCTCTTTCTATCCTCAAAGAATGGATAAGATTTATTCCAAGAATAGAAAGAAAGCTTTTGGAAGAAAGCTGCTTTAAAGCTCGATCACATCCGCTAGGAAGTTAGAGATTGTGTCCCGGTTCGGTGCATCTATGCCATCAACAGCGAAGCACCGCTTTTCTAGGATATCTTCAGCATCTACAATAGATCTCAGGAAATCTTTGACCTCATTGGCCGCTTTCTTGAACTTTGCTGACATCACCGAAACATGACCCATTCTTCTGCCAATTGGATTGCAACTGCGAACAACATTTTGGAACTGAGTTTGTACTTCCTCCAGCCCGACATAGGAAACATCTTCAAAACTGTATTGAGAAGGAATCGACGCTGCTGCGAGGAGTCCAGAATGTCCTAGGTTCCTGATTGAAGTGTTTCCTGCGTTCTCCAAAGCATGTAGATCAAACACCGGCTTAACATGATGCAAGTCTGTCTCAGTTGTTTTGATGTAGTCATGATAAAGAGCTGATTTAGTCTTGAAAACATCAGGAGTGTACTCCACTTCGGAAAACTTGAAGAATGATTGTAAACTCACCTAGGTGCTGACAAATTCTGAACAATTTCTATTTTTTAGAATGCTGATTTTCTTGCTCCAACGGACAAATTTTTTGAAATTTTTTTTGAGATATGGGTTTTCTTCAGAGATTCGTTGCAAGACAACCCAAATCGTTTGTTCTTGAAAATTTTGACTTTTGCTTGAAAAAGCAGCAAACCCTAATTTCTTCAATTTTTCCCAAAAAAAGCTAGCATCTGGGTTTTGTTCAGAATATGATTAGAAAGGACCCAGTTGATTAGATTTGCAAAACCCTGATGGCTGATCGAAAAAGCAGCCAACCCTAGGTTTTGAAATTTTCTTGAAAAAGCTGTGATATGGGTTTTCTTCAGAAGATTGATTTGAGATGACCCAGATGGTTGAAAACTGAATGCACTGATAATTTCACTGATATGCAAGATAAAAGCAGCTGCTGCAACTTGATGAAGTTCTTGAAAATTTCCTTCAGAAGATTGAAGTGAAAAGACCCAGATGATTGAAAACTAAAAACCTTGGCCTTCTCTTTGGAAAATTTGATCTTCTGGAAGAAAAAAGCTTGAAAAAGCAAGGGTTTGAGTTGCTGGTCTGAAAATTTTGATGAAAAACCAGCAAGCTATGTATTCTTGGATCATGAAAATTCTTCAAACTTGCTGCTCCAACTTTCTCCTCTACCTGCGACCTGCAAAAATAATGAAAATAACATGAAAGAGAAGTGTTAAATAGATTTAGGGTTCTGTTTTTGCTTTGCTTTCTTTTGCTTTTATTTCCAAAACCCTAAACCTCAGCTTCATTGAACTTGGACGCCTCTTTCTCCTTGCAATTTTGAAAATCTTGAAAAATTCTCTAAGGCATGAGAAGTTGGGCGCCCTTCTCCACCAGGGGGCGCCCACTTCACCTAGTGTTAGCCAAAATTTTGGCATTTTCAACTTTTCTTCATTTTGACCTTGAACTTCGCCTCCGATTTCCCGTTTGCAGACTGATCCGATGGGCGAGCTGATGGTTTCATTGCGGAGCCAAACTGATTCTGAGAAAGATGTTCTGGAGGCACCTCTGGCGAAAGACTTCATCTTGACCTCTGAATTCATGGGAGCCTTTTCCCTCCAGGGACTCTGAACTTCCACAGTGTTAGCCATTTTTCTGATCTTCAATTTCTTCAATAACTCCTCTTCTACAGATGATCTCCTCGAATCTAGTGCTTCGGACATCGGATTGACTGGCGGTTATGCTCATCGCAAAGCTATCGAGATATGAGGAGGGGTCTACTGGGATGAACTCTGCGAAATAATGAATTTCAGACCCTTAAAAGTTTGGGCGCTGTTGTGACCTTTTCACACATCGCCCCATTCAAAATGGGGACCCCCTAAATTTTGCTCCGTTCTGGTCTTTTGGCTTGGGTTTTTTGTCTCTCTCTCTCTCTCTCTCCGTCTCTTTTCTGTCTGCCTTCTGGGGTTTTCTCCGCCATTAAGCTTAAACGTGAAATTTCAGCCTAGTCTGAAAATTAGGGTTTTGAACTTCCTTGCCAATTTGGGGTCAAATGGGGTGAATAAATTGAAAACAGAGCTTAACATTGCTGTCGGTATGCTTCCAGTAGGCTCTAAGCAGATTTTCATCAGATTCTGAAGTACTTACTATTTTTAGTAAGTGTGCAATTACAGGCAATTCATGAGCATTTCTGAAATTCCGACGGTCATACCACATTCAGAGCATGTCAAGTTGCTCGCAGGCTAAATTTGAGCTAAAACGGGCAACTTGCTATTTTTAGCAGTCCAGCTTCTGGAGCAAGTTTCAAGGCTTAAACGAAGAATTTTTCAACACATGTTTGCATATTCCTTCTGGGTTTTTCGAGACCTTCGCGATGGTGTAACATGCAAAGCAAGATAACAACTTTCAGAGTTCAGCCTTCCGAGGCTATTTTTAGGGTTTGCATGTCAAGGTTTCCTTTGCATGTCGGATGATTCTTTATGGGTTTTTTGAGAGCTACGCAGTGATATGACATGCAAACGGAAATAATCACTCATTCAGGAATTTACTATTTTTAGCAGGTGTGTCCCGGCAGCCGCTTCCTAGCACTTCAGAATCACGAGTTGATCGCAATGCAGCAGAAATGAGAACAAGCGGAGATCATCTAATACTCATGCAAAGCAAATTAGGGTTTCCAACTTCGGGACCCAAAAAGAAGGGCAAAAAGTCAAAATTTTCGAAAACCGGTGTAAACCACCGCGATCAATATCCTTCAAGCTATCTGCTGGTAAAATTTGAAGACAAACGGAGCACTTACTATTTATAGTAAGTCGTTTCAGAAACAGGCTAAAAATAGTAAATTAGTTGCATGCACCGATGTCAGCAGGCAGGTCATGTGGTGAGGAGCACCTCATTCAAATTTCAAGTCAATCGGAGCTGTGGAGCTATCAGAAGCAAGCAGTTACTATTTATGGCAAATCACCTTCAGAAATGGGCTAAAAATAGCAGGCCAACTAAAAATAGCAGTGTCAACAGGGTAACAAGGTCGTGAGGATGCAGTGTTTGAAATTTCAAATTGTTCTGAGCTTCAGAGATGCAAAAATCAAAGGGCTTACTATAAATAGCAAGGCATGGATAAACTGGCGAAAGCGAGGAAAAATTGACTAAGTCTGGAACTTCATCCTGCAGCCATGGCAAAATGCGCCCAAGTTGATGAAGAAGCATGGAGAAAATTCTAAGTATAACCTTCGTCCACCACATATGCCAAAATGCGCCCATCCAGCAAAGAAGTCAAAGAAAGTCAACACTTTTCATCCTCCTACCTAGCCAAAATGCGCCCAAGGGAAGCTGATGAAAGTAGAAAATTTTCTAAGTAAGAAACTCGTCCTCCACCACCCCCCAAATGCGCCCATCCTGCACATAGGTGGAAATGCGCCCAAAGAGAGAAGTCAAATGAGTCAAAGTTTTTCATCCCTCTCCCTATGCAAAATGCGCCCAAAAGAGGGCATGTAAGGACAAAAAAGGAGAAGTTGAAAGGTCACTAAGGACGTGGTTACAAGTTTCATCCTCCTCTACATGAAAAATGCGCCCAAAATTCAAAAGGTCAAAGGAGTCAACAAATTTCGTCCTCCTTACATGCCTAAATGCGCCCAAATGGGGCCACATGAGGACAAAATGAGGGAGGTGAAGAGTCATGTGCAAGGCGTTTGAAGTTTAAAATCCTCCTCACCCTCTAATATGCGCCCACCCTCCTCCTAGGCTTAAATGCGCCCAAAAGAGGGCATGTGAAGACAAAAACGGAGAAGTTGAAGAGTCATCCTCCATGCATAGCAAAATGCGCCCAAGTTGAAGATAGTAAAGTGAATGTAGGATGGTAAATATTGCCAAGGGTGAATAAAATACTCCAAGGCGTGGTCAAAGCAAGGTAAATGCTAGGCATGGCAATATTCCTCTTCAAGTGCTATATGCGCCCAAGGTGATAAGTGTGATAAGGTGTTAGAAAATACTCCAAGGCGTGTGAGGTGAAACAAAATGCTAGGCGTGGTTTTGATTTTCTTCAAGTGTGCTATGCGCCTAGGGTGGTGAAATGAAATATAAGATGATGAAATTTTTTCCTAAGGCGTTGGAGCTTCAAGTGAAAATATTTTCCAAGTATGAAATAAAATGCAGGGTGGTGAAATAAAGTTGCTAGGCGTTGAAGTTGCAAAATAATAAAAAAATTTCCCAAGGCGTTGAAGATGAGGGAAGTAAAATATGATGTGCTTGCAGGAAGATCTTCTAAGTAAAATAAATTTCTCTCACGGGCAGGGTAATCAAAGCTAAAAATTTCCTAGGCGAAATTTTTCTAAGGCAAAATTTTCAAGATGATTTAAAATTTTCTCTAAGGCAAAGTATTTTCTTCCTTAGAAAATATGCCTAGAGCTCAAGGTGATGAATTTTTCTTCTTGAAGCACAAGCAAGTTTTTCCAGTGACAGAGTCTGAATGATGGCAATGCAGGATGAATTCAAAATTTCTCAAGTCAAGAGCAACGGAATGTTCACAGGGATGAAGAAAGGATTTAAATTGGTGGAGTAATATTTTTCTAAGGTTTAAAAATTTAAAATTTAAATGAACCCGTTCGTTGTGTACCCATGGATTCATCGCGTTTCGGAGAAAATTTTCTTCTGGGTACTGGACGTCTGTGATGAGGATTGGATTTCTATATCTTCCACACTTCGCCAACGCTTTTCCAGTGAAGAATTTAATCAGTGCTCAAATTGTGAAACTTTCCTAAGGGAAAATTTAAAATCTTCTAAGGCAAATTTGAATAAAATGATTTTTGAAAGGAAAATGCTTCGAACGATGAATCCAAAGTGAATTACCTAGATGATTTCGATCGAATTCTTCACAGATGAATTTTCCAGAACGTCAGAGATGATTCAAATTTAAAATTTGCAAGACAGAGCTTCGGCTGGAGAATTAATGGATTAAAAGATGAAATTTAATTAAACATTTTCGAAAGTAAATTGAGACATGCCAGTCAAAGTTGAACTTCTAGAAGGTTGAGATTCTCGGACAAGTGTCAGAAATACCAGAGAGGGAAAATTCGAATTCTTGAAGTGGAGTAGTGGAAATTTAATGCATTAGCTATACTTAGCTCCTTCTAGAATTCGATTTTTGCTTTAAGAGCTGAAGCTTATTCATTTCCTCTTCACAACTGGAGAAGTGCGAATTTGCTATGAAAATTGAAGCTGAGTTTATTGCTGAAGCTGAGAGTCTACAAGTATAAGAGAGAAGGACGACTTGAGTTTGTTGCTGGAGCTCAAATCTGAAGTAAATGATAGCTAAAGAAATTCGAATTTCAAAGAGGAATTTGCTGAAGTTCGAACTTGTCATATTGTTGAAGCTGGAAGTGCGCACTTGCTATTTGCTGAAGGTGTGAAAATACGAATTGAAGTCTAGTTGCTGAGCTTTGAAAATCTGAAGTTGAAGAAGGTGTGAAGTGCGAACTTGCAAGAGTGAAGTTACTGAAATCTGCACTTTGCTAAGTCTCTTGAAGTTGCTGATTGCTAGAGTAAAGTGAGCGATTTTATTAAAGCTTGAAGTTGCTAAGTTGCTAAAGTTAAAGCTTACTTAGAAATCTTTTCTAAGTATTGAAGTTCAAAATCTGCTGAAGAGAAGAAGCTGAGGTTTGCAAACGAGATATAATATTGCAACTTCTTGAAGTCGACTGGCAGCCCCTGCACTATATTTTATTTATTTTCTAAGTTAAATTGTTGATGAATGTTTATGGTTTTGCAGATGGTTGAGGCAAGGGCGACTGGCAAGGACAACAATGGTGCATCCAGGCAAGCAGTTATAAAGAAGCTGAGCAAGACATTTATGCCAGAGTCAAAATTCATTTCGAAGTTGGGCAAGCTGACAGATACCAACTTGGGCTCCATCAACCTTGAAACTTTTAAGAACAGAATGCTGGGGATTGGTAGTCATCGACCTTCGACTACCTCGCACAACATTGTTCGAAGCGGATTATATGCAGCTGTTGGTTTCCCACCAGCCATTCAGTGTTCGGAGCTAATGATGGAGTGCGCCAATTGTTATGAGAAGGATCACAGATCGATTATGTCACCAGATGGCCAAGTGCTCGCCAATCTCACTCCTGCTACCATTGGTGAAGCCTTTGGAATTCCTGTGCATAGAAATATGGTTTACAAATCCAGAGAGCGAGCTAAGCGAATGTATGCTTCTGCATTCGAGAGATGCACGGAGACAATTAACACTCACTGGATGAGTAACCCCAAACCCTCTCGTACGAAGTTGCCAAGGCAAATCATAGCGGATGACTTGAAACAGGAGTACTGTGATCTTATCATGATGCTGAGTCGAGTTGGGGGTTGCCCACAGTCATTCATTTTCGAGCCATGGATGTTTTATTACATCAACCTCGTGCTGGAAGGAAAGGATTACGTCAACTGGGCTGCACTGATCAATGACAACTTGCATGAGCAGCTCCTGAGCCTGAGAAGAACGAAGACGTTCTATATGAGCTCTTACATCATCTACATGCTAGCTCGTATGACGAAGTATAGAGGAATTTCTTACAAGGAACCTGTTGGTTGTGGCTCTCACCAATTCAAAATTCACGAGGCTTGTCCGCAGTTACACCTAGCTAGTACCACCTATTACAAGCGTGTCAATGACGCATATCACGAGATTGCTTCAGGAGCGGATGCATCACAGGATCTCAAGAGAGGCCCAGGAATTGATTGAAAGGTATGGGTGCTGGTTTATACAGTTTCCGAAATTTTCTTACATAAGGCTGCAAGGTTTTTCATCATATCCATATAGGCTGCCTAAGTACCCAACCAATAGGATTTTAATGTTAGAGATATCTAGGCAATTGGTTGCCTACGATAAAATTCAAAAGAAAAAGAAGGGAGGTGTTGCTTCCGGATTGTGATGGGCAATTCAAATGAAGTGTGTCCTTCATTACAGGCAGCCAGAGAAGCCGAGAGTGAGCTTCAATTTTATCACTTTTCATATCACACCAGCCGGCAGCACTATGATCCGCATAATAACATCAAATGGGTACTATCAGAAGAGTTCAAACACAAGGCAAATATTGAAGATTATTGGGCTGATGCATCAGACGAGATTGAAGTCAGAAAAAGAATGTTCTCTCGGTTGCCAATTAACATGATTAGGGAGTGTGAAGTTGTTCCGGTTCCAGACCAGGTGAATGAGGATATGGAAGTTGTCCATCCAGATTATGCAGCAGTGAGAGATACTCCGCTTCCACTCCCGGATTGGTCAGAACCAGAGGTTGCTGACTTGGACACTCTCTCCATTCCGGTCTTGACATTCACTAGAGCATGGGTCGACAGGCATGTGAGCAAGTTGAAGAGTAGGTCAATTGCTTTGACTTACAATTTGATGGGAGATCACAGGACACCCACCACCGGCAGAAAGAAACAGATCACACGAGGTCCGAAATCCAGAAGAAAGGAGCCAGTTCGGCAAGAGCCCATTCAGCCAGAACCTCCACGAGTTACAGTTGAATCACCCACGCCATTGGAGACACGTTCTCCAAGTATACAGGAGGTTTCTTTGTTTGTTGATCAAAGGAATGCATTGAACCAGGTGCAAGTGGTACAAGAAAATAATCAGCCACCACGGAGAGAATCAGTTGGCCAGAGTGTCAACGCACCTAGTAGAGTTGATCAGCAAGATGACGAGGGGACTACTACTGACCCTCAGTTTCAGTAAGAGTTAGAGGCGGCTATGGAGGATGATGATGATATAGTTTCAGGAGACACTCAGCCACTTGAGGACGATGAGCCTCACCAGAATGATGTAGAGGTTGAGCAGGTTCGAGAAGTAGAGGCACAAGAACAACAGCCCTTTGATATACAGTATACAGTGTCTGATTGGCTTAAGGATAGGATGAGGAGAAGCCTCAGCGAGGAGATTGATCCAGCGGTTGAAATGGAAGAGTTCTTGAACAGGATCAGTGCACCTCCACAGAAGAAGAGAGCACGAAAGTTTTCGAAGATATCAACTAATGAGGATGGTTCCCGCACCCTTCACGTGGTCGTGCCACAGGTTGATTGTGACCGAGATGAAGCAGTGCCAGAAAATTACGTGGTCACAACTTTAGAGTTAGGACGTCCCACAGGTGTACAGATTGTAGAGGAGTCTGATAACTCCTACCTCGCCCTCAAGGACAGGTTATTCAAGAAGGAAGGAAAGTATAAGAAGTTGAAACGAGAGCATAAGGCATTGATTGGATATGTGCAGCAGTTGTCTCGTTCTCGTGAGCAGGAGATTCCAGTGATAGAGCCTCCAGCAGAGATACCTAGGGAGTCAATCAGTGGCTTGATGGAGTTAGGGAAGATGGCACAAGAAGCAGACAAGTGGGTCACGGGAGTTCGTGCTGAGACAGAAAAGTTTATGGAAGACCTTGCTCTTGCTTTTCAGTAGGCTTCCAGTATTTTGGCACGAATGGAGGCAGTTGATCAGGCTTGGGGAGATGCTTCTGTCTATCAGAGTAAAGTAATTCAGCGTCTTAAGGCATTGAGGCATCTCCCTTTGTGGTTGTTGATTGATGGAGGGGTCATTCAGAAGAATGATAGGTATGATTTTTCTAGATGGTATTCTTCAGCAATCATAGGATGTGGTTTCTTCGACGCGGCGCAGGCAGATTCAACCAGGGTACGAAAGGCTATGGCCAATATCATTGATGGAGTTCAGAATACTTTCGAGGCCATATTTGCTAGGCGGTTGAATCCAGATGAGGTAAATGTTGATAATTTGAGGGGTAGGCTGGTGCCTTTCTTTTCAGAGGTGAAGACCTTCGTACAAGATGATTTCGAGAACACTTCTACTTTCTCCAGCTTGATTCAGAGCACGCAGGATTCCTTAGTTGCCTGGAGAAAATCTTGTGCAAGGCATGAACCGTCAGTCACGGTGTTAGAGTTTCAGCTAGATTGCATTCCACCTATTTCAGTTCAAGAGGTTGAGGCTGTACTTGGCAGATTCGTTGAGTTTGCAGCCAAAGAGAAGGAGAATGGGAATGCACTTCTGGATGATGATCTTCTAGAAGACTGATTGTGGGCATTAATTGCCTTTACTATTTTGGGAGTGAGTAGGAATCTTTGCTCATTTATTGCACCACTCCCCATTCTGGCAGTTTTTAGGGTTAGGGCTGAGGTGGCTTAATCTTAGCCACTCTTTTGATTGTAACCCTAGCCATCTTTAGGACTAGGCTATCTATAAAAGGGGGAGTCCCCCTCATTTGTATCTCATTAGACATTAGATCATAATCAGAATTGAGTTAGAGATTGGAGATTAGGGAGTAGAGCATAGTGGACATTTTTGCTTAGCATAGTGTGGAGAAGAAAGAAAGTTTTCCCTTTGAAAACTTTTGTGGAGATTGTTGTGTAAAACTTTCATGATAATAGATCTTTTCATTGATGGTGGAATTCGTCTCTGTCATGGATAGCTAGCAAGGTCTCTTCTTCCTTTCGGATCCAAGTAGCATAATTTTCATTTCATGCAAGTAGTTTACTTTGATGTGTGGTGTTTTATTGAGGTAGCTTCATTTCATTCCATACCACTAGCAGCTTGTTGATGATAAGTTCGCCTTGTGTGGTCCACTGGAGATTATCTTGAGTTCAACTACAATTGTGATTTATATACTTATATGCGTCGTCTTGATGGTGTATGTATGTTAAATTATAATTTGAACATCTTTTGCTATCCCTTTGAAGATTGCACTAATTTTGCTGAAGCTGTCTAATGCGAGGCTAGGTGAAATTCGGTCGAAGTCTGCCGAAATTGAGCTCCACATATCCTGCATTTTAGAATAGAATATAAGTTTCTTAGGCCCTACACTCATTTACTTTCTGCACATTCCTGGTTAGCTTTAGGAAAACATACTATATTGCCAAATCATACGTACAAAATCCCCTTCAAATCATCCATCTGCTGTTAACTGCAAGAATCTTGAACAATTGTGTAAGTCCCCTCGTAAGAACACAGCAATTCACATCAAACCAACTAAGGGTATTCTAAGTATTCGGAACCTTGGAGTTGAACATGCGAACTTTCTCGCAATCTTAGCACATGGAATACTTTGATCAAGAGAGAATGGAATCGCCTTCAAACTATTTTGTTCTGCTGATTGGTGCGGTCATAAAAATCACATCAACAGGCGCCCATCTTGGCAGGGGGCACCCATGTTCACCAGAGTTAGATTTTATTTTTAACTTTTTCTTGTTACTTCTAGATCTTGAAACTCAGCTCTTGTTGGACCCTCCGTTCGGTGCTTCAGGGCGCCCATGTTCACCAGAGTTAGATTTTTTTTTTAACTTTTTCTTGTTTACTTCTAGATCTTGAAACTCAGCTCTTGTTGGACCCTCCATTCGGTGCTTTAGATCTGGCGACTGCGACCTCTGATTGATGTGCGGAGTATCTCATTGGAAAGCTGGATCAATCGTGAAGAGATCGCGTTAGACACTCGCCTGCAAATTCATCTGATAGATACCTTGAAAACTTGGGCGCCCTTCTTCACCTGGGGCGCCCAAACTCAGTAGACTTAGCCATTTTATTTGTTTTTCGAGTTTGAAATCTCCATCCTATACCTTCGTCTTCGATCTGAATTTGCTGGATGTTGAACAGTCAGACGTGCTGACAAAGACAAGCATCGCGAAGCTGGCAAGATACTGAAAAGATCAAGCATATTCTTGAACCCTAACGGCTGAATTAGACCCTTCAAAAAGCTGGGCGCCCTTCTTGACCAGGGGCGCCCAAAATCTCAACACTTAGTCAATTTTTGATCTTTTTCGAATTCTCGTTCTGACATCAGTTTGGAATCTCCCTATTCAGCTTCGAATTCCGGATGACTGGATCGCCTAATGACTGCGCCGTTGAATTCGTTAGGAGCTGATAGAAAATTGAGCCACTTTGACTGGAGACACAAACCCTAATTTTGACATTTGATGCCCTAAAAAGATGGGCGCCTTTCTTCACCTGGAGCGCCCAAAGTCACCAATGTTAGAAAATTTTATCATTTTTTAACTTCCTCTTCGTTCTCCGTGCTGGTTTATCATCTCGCCTTCTGTTGAAAGCTCTAAATGCTAAATCTGACGCCTGGCAGCTGACTGACCTCCATTAATGACCTCGAAGTTCCTGGTATGCTTCTGAAAAAGCAGAATAGACCCAGTAGGGCAAAACTGATCTTTTTTAGATTCTGACTGCACTAGCCTGATACAGATGTATTTTTAGCCAATCAAAATCAGTTCGGAACCTGTCGGACCAACTTTCTATTTTTAGAAAGTTTTGCCAGTATCCATTTCTAAAGAACCCAGAAAACGTTACTAATTTTAGAAAATTTCTAAAAATAGCAGTTTTCCTAAAATTTAGGGATGAAAAACTGAGATCTGGGTTTTGTAGGTTAAGCTGCTCTTAGCAAACCCAAATCGTCAGAAAATTAAAATTTTGTATTTTAACCCCTCATGTAAGACATGTACACCCAAATTTGACCTTTTTGACTGATTTAACAAGACTTTTACTCATTTCTTCAAAATGTCTAAGTGTAACAAAAAATTTAATTTTGGGGTACAACAAAACCAAAAAGAGTTTTCTTGGTTTTCCAATCCCAAAGTTCTGCTTTCCTACATCTGTTTTGCAGCAGGAAAGAGGCTTTCCAACCTCCCTATATCCTTTTCGCTCTACAAGTCTCCCAACTGAGCTTATGGTGAAAATCAATCCCAAGATATTTGTATTCTTTCACTATATCAAGCGGACTACCTTCAAAAGGAAAGATATGTTGTTTTTCTTTTCTATTTAAAGAGAAAATCATGATTTTGGTTTTGGTGGTGTTCACTTGCATCCCCACTTCCTAACAGAAGTGTTCTAGAGCTTTCAAATGTTCTCTTAACCCATGAGCCGTTTTTGAAATCAAAATAAGATTGTCAGCATATAGAAGTAATTTCACTACATAACCTGCCAATTGAATACCGTCCCCTCCATCCTTGCTTAACCAAGCTACCAACTTATCAATGTAAAGCCCAAAAAGCGTGGGAGATAAAGGGCAGCCCTGTTTAACTCCAATGTCGCTGCCAAAACACTCTGACATACCCTCCCTTGTTCTGATTTTAGCATTAACCTTCTCATATAACTTGTGAACAGTAGCTCTGTACACATTTGGAATGCCTAATTCTTCCATTCTATTCCAAAGTTTGTCCCTAGGCACCGTGTCAAAAGCTTTCTTGAAGTCAACGAAACAGCAATAAGCTTCCTCACCCTGGCAGTCCCAAATCTTCTCAATCAAGTGCCTAAGGGTGATGCAGTGATCAATGGTAGAGTGCCTAGATCTAAAGCCTGCCTGCCCCTTTGCCCTTTTGCCCTCATTTTCTGCCCAGTTGCTGATCCTACGCTCAACCATGCTCCCAAAGAGCTTGCCAAAGATAGGATTAACCATAATTGTGCGGTAGTTAGATGGGTTATTGATATCACCACCTTTTAAACAAAGGAATGACCACACTGGTAGTCCACTCCAAAGGAAAGCCTTCCTGATTGACATTGTTGAAAATTCTTGTTATGTAAGGAGCAAGAGTTTCAATCCCCCACTTTAAAAATTCAGCCTGTATCCCATCTATGTCCTGCGCTTTCCCACTTGCTAACTTCTTTATTCCTTGTTTAATATCATCCACGGTGAATAGTTCCATTGATGTGTTAACAACCAGAGGATAGCCTTTCTCGTGGACTCGCTCGTAAAGGAGCCTAGCATACTCTAACCATTGGGCATCCGTGATATTGTTTTCCAACTTCTTTTTCTTTTGCTGCATTTCCCTCCAAAAGCCTTTAGGATTCTGCTTCCCAAGCGAGATTAGCTCCTTCCTCTTTCATTAACATACTCAGTTTTTTAGGATTGCACTAATTTTACATATTTTTTCTTGTATTCTTTGTCCATATCACTCTCTTTTAGCGATCTTTTGGAAAGCCACAACCCTTCCAAACCGTGGTGTCATTGACTCTTGATGTGAAGGTCCATCATTCGATGCCAAGTTTAAAGAATAGGAATCTGCGTCTAAAGTAATTTATTTTAATTGTATGTTGTGTCCACCATAATCTCCATTAACATCTTATTTGTATTGCTGTATTTATTAATATGTTATTATTTTATAGATTAGTCTCATCTATGTATTTTATGATGATAATATTTAAATTGTTAGTTTTTCCCATTTATTATTTATAAATAATTATAATTATATAATATTAGATTGCAATTACTTATATTTTTATTTTGATATTTATATTATTTTCATGTGCCAACGTAATACTATCTTGATAATCGTATATATTTGTACTTTGTTATTTATTTATTCGCATTTATATTCTAACATGTATTGTTTTTATGTTTTTTCATTTCAATGCTTAGAATTTTAGTGTTCTAATTAGGGGACATGACAATCCACCCCGCCCAAAATTGCTTGTCCTCAAGCAATCTCAAACAAGAATTACAACTAATCTACTAAGAAAGTCCTTTTATCATCGTTAAGCCTAAGCAATTATAAACACACATGGGATAAACTCATTAGTTGTTTAGCCACATATATAGGAATACACATAAGACTGGAATACATGCAAGGCACAAAGCATAAGATAAGACATGAATCACACACACGAGAACACATAAGGCATGGATTATCCGTATGAATACATGTCAAGCATAAACATTTTGGACAACATTGGAAACATATGAATCATAATGGGCAAAGATATGTGAGGCATGAAGCATAAAACATAAATACACACAAATATGAAGCATGGTTACATGCACGCATAAGATATAGAGATATGTAAGGCATAGAGCATATATGCATAGTAAGACGTATAGATATGAATACACACACGACATAGAGTGAATTTATGCACAGTCTGACACTCACAAGGCAAGAATCATACATGTGCAAAGCATTCACATGGATCACACATGCTGAATACACATCAGATATCAAGAAAATATTTCAGGCATGTAGCAATCAATGGCATACCATAGGTGCACATATAATCACTTGTGTTGAAAACATACCATGCATGGAGCAAATTATCATACATGAAACAGTCACAAGGTGTGCACATAAGATATTGTAAGTCACAAGTACAATAGTAATGAAGCCCGTAACATACACAGCATGAGAAAACATACATAAGTCACGTTTACGAAGCAAATTCAAGGCATTAAAAGGGCACTCATGCATGAAGAGTCTTGACAAACATGAATTAATCACGTATAAAGCTTTCATGAAGTAATCATGCTAAAGGCACATCTGTAATGTCCCCTTTTTTATGGGAACATTTGAACCCGAATCTTGCAACCAAAGTATTGCTCAAAGAGACATTGGAATGTTTAGAGATCAGTAAGTTTAGTGATAAAAACTAATAGATCCAAAAATGGTATAAATATTTTGTTCACGTCAGGGAATTATTCGTTTATTCTTATCACTTCTATGAATGATTCTTCTATGGGTGGACATTAATCAATAGGTGAAATTCTATTCTATCATTGGTCGCTATAGTGAGTGAATAGCCATCATTGCTTAGCCATTATTACTTATAAGGCTCAATTATCTGTATATGTTATATTTGTTAATCCCCTATTATGTATATAAGGATCACAATATTTATATATCTAGGTTCACATCTATTATTTATTAGCTTTTCATTTAATTCAATATACTTATGCATCATAATATATTTCACAAATCATTAGATATTAAGTATATTTATAAGCGTCACTGATATATACCTAAATCTTTCCACCTATTATTATATTATTCCATACGGTAATGGTTCTCATACCTGATGAGTGGCGGAATTTATAGACTTGTGCGAGCATTGTACATTTCTCAATCCTATACCTTGATTGACCATCACGTCTGGCACCCAAGACTTCAAGCGACTCTCATATGTGCAGGAGTTACCTTCAAAAACTGCACGTAGGTGACCAGGGACCATCCACGTCCAGATTTGAGTATGATATTGCACTGTCTGAGGCTCACAACTTCTTCTGATGAGGTTACGCACTCAACAACCAGGTTCCTGTAGCGACTGAAGATGCCCAGCGCAAGTCGCCCGGTATTGCTTTCAATATCAACCATTATAAGTATATATGGTGTCGTGATGAAGAATATCCCGCACCCACCCTAACGACTGCTTGAGTCCCGACAATATATTATATGGGTCCTTTATAAATCGAGGCCAATATTATTCCCCATTCACTGAAACAACGGAAGATCACAAAAAGGATCGCGACTTTTCAATTATACATTACTATTTAAATAGATGATTAGTCCCAACTCGTTATTTCCCCAGACGGCAATCCCAAGCTTGACCCGTTCTGTGCGTTCCAAGTAGCTGTGCCAGATTCTTGTCCTGATCGACAATATCCAATCAATTATCAACAACTTTAATCGTTCCCTCCTTTATTTCGATTCTTCTTATTGATCCCCTGAGTCTGAGTCATTCCTTTTTTTTTCACTAACCCGCTATCCTCCCTTTTAGATATTCCTTAGCCTTTTAAAGGGAGCGTGCCTTTTAGACCCACCGCTTGAGAGGAGACAACACTCTTTCATTAACTTAATGATCTTAAAAATCTATTTAATAAATATATTATCATTGATGATTATTATTATAATATTTCAGATAATTATA
Organism: Sequoia sempervirens; assembly: GCA_007258455.2. Lineage (NCBI taxonomy): Eukaryota > Viridiplantae > Streptophyta > Pinopsida > Cupressales > Cupressaceae > Sequoia > Sequoia sempervirens. The sequence goes on along the minus strand of VDFB02257065.1, from coordinate 51,072 downwards.
TATTTAATATTTGATTTGTTTATTTATTTAAGTATTTATATATTTCAATGATTTTCAATATCCATTTAGTATTATTAATTTTATATTTATAATTATAATATTATTTCAATAATTATAATTATAATAATATTTTCAAATGTAATTTCTTATACTTATATTTCGATATTTATCGGATTTTGTTATTCGTATTTTCACAATTTCAAGGGACATGACAACATCGAATATATATCAAACACATAATCACTCACAAAATACAATACATACAAGTAAGGTAATACACTTGAAGAAGTATAAATGTCCAATCAAGAGTATACATTCAAGAAACATACATAACAGAGTTATACACATGTAGTAAGCATATTAGGCATAAAACAATCATGTAAGATATGAGTGTTGTGACCTTTTCACACATTGCCCCATTCAAGATGGGGACCCCTAATTTTTTTGCTCCATTCTGGTCTTTTGGCTTTGGTTTTGTCTCTCTCCCTCTCTTTCTGCTGTCTACCTTTCGGGGATTTTCTCCGCCTTTGAGTTTAAACGTGAATTTGGCCAAGTCTGAAAATTAGGGTTTTGAACTTCCTTGCCAATTTGAAGTCAAATGAGGTGAATAAATTGAAAATTGAGACTAACATTGTTGCCAGTATGCTTCCAGCAGACTCTCAGCTAAACTTCATTGGATTCCGGCTACTTACTATTTTTAGTAAGTGTGCAATTCAGAGCATTTTCTCGACTTTCGAAGTGTTAACAGTCACGCTGCGTCCAGAACCCACCAAGCTGCTCGCGTGCAAAATTTGAGCTGAAACAGACAACTTACTATTTTTAGCAGTTCAGCTTCCAGAGCAGATTTCAGGGCCTATATGCGGAGTTTTTCAATGCATGTCTGAGGATTCCTTCTGGGTTTTCTGAGACCTTCGCGATGGTGTGACATGCAGAGCGAGATAACGACTTTCAGAATTCAGCCTTCCAAGGCTATTTTTGGGTTTGCATGTCAGGGTTTTCTTTGCATGTCTGCATATTCCTTATGGGTTTTTTGAGGGCTTCGCAGTGATATGACATGCAAACGGAGATCATCACTCATTTAGGAACTTACTATTTTTAGCAGGTGCATCCCGACAGCCACCTCCCAGCACTTCAGAATCACGAGCTGATCGCAATACAGTAGAAACGAGAACAAACGGACAACATTTGATATGCATGCAAGATGAATTAGGGTTTCCAGCTTCGGGGCCCGAAAAGAGGGGTAAAAAGTCAGAATTTTCAAAAACCGAGGTATACCACCGCGATCAACATCTTCCAAGCTATCTGCTAGTAAAATTTGAGGGCAAACGAAGCACTTACTTTTTATAGTAAGTCATTTTGGAAACAGGCTAAAAATAGTAAATCAGCAGTATGCGCCAGTGTCAACAGGCAGGTCACGTGGTGAGGAGCGCGTCATCCGAATTTCAAATCAAATGGAGTTGTGGAGGTCTCAGGAACAAGCAGTTTCTATAAATAGCAAATCACCTTCAGAAAGGGGCTAAAAATAGCAGGCCACCTCGAGATAGCAGTGTCAACAGGTTGATGAAGTCGTGAAGATCCAGTGTCCAAAATTTCAAATCATTCCGAGCTTCAGAGATGCAAGAATTGAAGGACTTACTATAAATAGCAGGCATGGAGAAGCTGGCAGAGGTCAGGAAAAATGGCTAAGGCATGAGTTTCATCCTGCAGCACCCAGGAAATGCGCCCACTTTAGCTGGAAGTCAAGAAAATATTTAAATGTTGGAATTCATCCTGCTCATACATCAAAATGCGCCCAAGGAAGAGCTGGTGAAAGTTAGAAATTTTCTAAGTATGAAATATCCACCTCCTATGGCCAAATGCGCCCTCAAGGTAATTGCATTCTAAGTCTGAAAGATTCATTCTCCTCCCACCTCCATATGCACCCATGTTACAATCTAGTCTAAGAGGCCAAAGATGTTATCCTTCACCCCATAGGAAATGCGCCCACCTCTCAAGTCAAAGCATGTTCAAAATATTCTAAGTGTCGATGCTTATCCTCCTCCTATGGAAAAATGCGCCCATCCTCTAGCAAGTGTAATATGCGCCCACAAAAGAAGTCAACAAGTCAAAAGTGTTTCATCCTCCTCTCATGCCAAAATGCGCCCAAAAGAGGCCATGTGAAGACAAAACAAAGAAAGTCAAGAGTCAACAAAGCAAGATGGCGTTTGAAAAGTTTATCCTCCATGCATGCTCAAATGCGCCCAAGTGAGGGCATGTAAAGACAAAAATGAGGGAGATGAAAGGTCACAAGAAGGCGTGGTAAATGTTAATCCTTCACACATGCTAATATGCGCCCAAGCTGAAGTGAGTAAAGGTGAGTGTAAGGTGGAAAACCAGGTAAAGAAGGAGGTTAACTATTACCTAGGCGTTGAAAGTGGAGATGAAGAATATTGCTAAGGCGTGGGAATTTAAATATGCTAGGCGTTGGAAGTTTAAAAGGAAAATGTTCTCCATGACAGGGAAAATGCGCCCAAAGTAATAGAAGTGTGAAGTAAAATACAAGGTGATGGAAATTAAAACATAGAATATTGATAAGTAAGATGATAATTGCCTGGGCATTGGAAATTTATTGGTGAATATTGTTAGGCGTTGGAGGCTCATCCTTTACACTATGCAAATTGCACCCAAGGTTCATAATGCCAAGAGATGGGAAATATGCCAGGCGTTGAAATTGAAAATATATTCTTCATGACATACAAGATACACTCCAGGCACTTGAAAGAAAATTGTGATAAGTGAGTTGATGAAATTTTCCTCACCACAGGCAGAGTGATTGAAGGTGAATAAAAAATTTCTAAGGCAAATTCGAAGTGCTAAGTGATTTTAAATATTTTTCTAAGTGTTATCAAAATTCCACCTCTCTAGAGGAAAAATGCCTAAGTCCGGTGAAGTGATGAAATTCCTGAAGATTAAATGAATTTGCCGGAATGAAGTCAGATGATGCCTGCTGCACAGGATCAACGAAAATTTTCAAGTCAGGGCAACAAAATTCTCAGAGGGGATGAAGAAATGAAATAAATTGTTGAAAGTTATTTTTCCAAGGTGGAAAATTCAAAAAATTAAATGAACCCGTTCGTTGTATACCCATGAGTTCGACAAGTTCTGAAGAAAATTTTCTTCTGGGTATTGAAGATCTTCAATGAGAAGTTGATTTCCATGTCTTCTACACTTCGCCAAGGCTTTTAGGATGGGGATTTTTGATGGGCACTGGAATAATGAATTTCCTAAGTAAAAGTTTGAAAATTTTTCTAAGGCAAGAGAGGAAAAAGATGTTGAAATATGTTGCCTTGGCGGGTGAATTTGAAAATGATCACCTAGATGACTTTTGATCGAGTTCCTGATGAAAGCTTTTCTTTCTTGAGCCTGAGTTGGATGAAATATTAGAGTGAAGTGCGCCGAGTAGAATGCAAGATGGGTTGGAAATTTGGCTAAGGCATGAAGAATTTGAACGCAAAGTTGGCTGGTGAAAGATGAACCCTTGGAAGTTAAAGCGTGAAAATCCTGGTAAGTAAGGTGAATTTATATTATGAAGTGTTCTAATACTCTTCCCCTTGCTTGTTTTGCAGGAGGAACGTCGAGACCAAACGGCGATGACTTAGGAAGATGAAGCAGGTACTCCACGATTACATTTCAACCTCGAAGGAAGAAAAGTTGCGAAAATGGCTAAGTGTTGAGACTTAGTATAACTCAAGTGACAAAGAAGAAGTTGAAGAACAATGTCAAGAAGAAGATCGAGAATAGTGTGAACGCGTCTACAAACAGGAATCTTCTAGAAGATGGTGGCCATTAATTGCTCATTTATTGCCCCACTCTCCATTATGGCGGTTTTTAGGGCGAATCTTGTTTAGGGCTAAGGTGGCACAATCTGGGCCATCCAACCGATTGTAATCTGAGCCGTCCGTTGGACTCAGCCATCTATAAAAGGGGGAGTCCCCCATCATTTGTAATTCATTAAAATTAGATCAGAGTTAGGATAGCAGAGAAGGAGTAGAGAGAAATTGATAGAGTAGAAAGTAGAATAGTTGATAGTATAGTTTAGATTGAAGAGGAAGGAAAGTCTTCCCTTTGAATACTTTGTAAGAAGTTGTCATGAATGCTTTCATAATAAAAGAATTTTCATTGATGGTGATTTCTTCTTTGTTATGAGTAGTTGTTGAGGCTTCTTCGTCCTTCCAATTCACGTAGCATCTTGAAGTAGCTTAAAGTAAAGTAGATTTCATTTCATGCAAGTACTTAGTAATTGTGGAATGTGGTGCTCGATTTGAACAAGACTTCGCTTGTCCATACCACTAGCGGGCTCACTGATGGTGGGTTCACCCTGCGTGGTCAACTGGATTTACTTCTCAAACTTAACTTCGATTGTGATTAACATGTTTGTATGCATCGTCTTGATGGTACTTGCATGTCGAGTTATAATTTGAACACCTTTCGCCACTCCTCTGAAGATTGCACCGGTTTTGTGGAAGCTGTCCGAAGCGAGGCAAAGCAAGGCCCGGTTGAAGTCCGTAAGAATTGATCGCCATGTCCCACGCCTTAGAGTAGAACATAAACTTCTTAGGCCCTACACTCATTTTAAATTCAGTTCATTTCTGGTTAGAATTAGGAAACTTGTGCTCACTTGCCAAATCATTTGAATTACACGAAGCCCTTAGTCCGCTGTCTGCTATCAACTGTCGAACAATTGTGTAAGTCCCCTTGAAATACCAGCAAAATCACATCGAGCCAATTGAGACTATTCGCACTGAAGGAACCTTGGAGTTAAATGTATGATCTATCTCGCAATCTTAGCATGCAAGAAACTTTGTTCAAGAGAGGATAGAGTAGCCGTTGGCGACTTTATTCTGTGTTGGTGTAGTCGCAAAAACCACGTCAACAATGAGGTACACTCATAAGATATGAATCATATATTTGAATACACGTAAGCAGTAAGCATGGAGCGCACCCCAACATGGAACACAGACACGAATACATAAGGCATGAAGTATTCATGAAGTGTACACTTGTATATATAAAGCATGGGGTATGTTCGTCAGTCGCAAGTAGACATGCTAAAACACGCCAATCATGAAAGACACATCAGAAAGTTATCCACAGAGCAGTCATGTTGAATATATTAATCATAAATGCATTCAAGATACCAATCATGAATACATGTGCAAAGCATAATCACATATTGCATACAAATATACATAATACACAATGTTAGACAAATACGCACAAAAAACATCGAGCAATAAATTACACACAAGGCATGTAAATCATGTAATTATACTTAGGAAAAGAAATACATTTGAAGTACATACGTAGAGCACATAAACCCAGACAAGGTATCCAATGCATAAAAACTCATAAGGTAGGAAGCAATATAGATACACTCAACAGATACAAACAATTACAAAAACACAAGCATACACTTAAGAATGGAGTATCATGTATAGGAGTACAACAGTCATGAAGTGAACGAGTAAGATGCTAACCAAGAAACAAAAACACCCAAATACATCATCATGGAGGACACACTTGAATTCAAAGTCACAGAGTATACAAGTACAAAGTCAGAGGGTATACACTCGAATACAAATACATCTCGAATTCAAATACAAGATCATATACACTCAAATATATTCACAATTCAACTCAAATACACATACAATCATAGAGTATACACTCAAATACACATGCAATCATAGAGTATACACCTAAATGCAAATTCAACCATAAGTCATAAAGTATACACTCAAATACAATCACTTGAATGAAATATACTATTAGACAACCGGAAAAGGGGGTTCGGTACATCCCATACTACACCATGGACCCTTCTACCATCCCAAAGTCATCAAGTACATTGATGAGACATAATCATACTTCATGAAATAAAAATACTAATTTGAAAGATATTAATCCCAACACAATGAAGTCATGGAAACCATTCTTATCATATTAATCATATGTAATCATGCATTCAATCCATAAATTTTTGAGCAAACTAAATAGATATTAAAAACACCCCAAGTTATCATCCCTTGTTCATAAACATCATAGGCGAGGCAAGAGAGGTCTACACACAAGGATTCCCTTAGAGCACTCCCTTCTCAGCCCGAAGGCGGCCAACAATCACCCGTTGTAATGACCCCCTCGGCCCTCAATGGCAGATCTGCAGTCATCCAAGGAGGGTGGCCTACCTCGAATGGTCCCTAGTCTTTGCTCTCCTTCATGTGTTTCCAATTCCCCTCCCTAATGATTTGATTGAAAAAGAATGATAATTTGGTAGTGGGCAGACACGCAGTCCATGCGATAGTTTGGAGGAAGGATTTCCATAGGAGGCCCTTCGAGCACTCCCTTCTCAGCCCAAGAGCGGCTAAACAACCCTCTTGGCCCTCAATGGCAGACCGCAGTCATCCAATGAGGGTGGTCTACCTCGAAGAGATCCTAGTATCTGCTCAACCTATCGGTTCCATCCCACAACCAACTACATGATTGTTTGATGATACAATCAATTGCATCTAATGATTATCATATTACCAAGTTACCCACAACATGCTATGAGAATTCATGAATTCATCAAGATATTAATAATCTATTTATCATATGAATTTATATGCACTAGCCCTTTATGATAAATCTATCAATCACCAATCCCTTATCAATCATTTATATCATGTTTAACAAATATTATTTTCCAACGATATAAAGGCATTGCTGATTTAGGGCTATGAAAGTACGCACCTAATACTTCCCACTTCGATCTATAGAAACCTCCAACCAACGATGTTGCCTTCTTATACTATGTTTTAATAGAAAGATAGATCATCATGGCATTGTTAGTTGTCCAATTCAAGATAACATATTAGCAACACTATAATAGTGGCCTTTGCTTTTGGTAAGTTCGCATATACTATCTTCACAGGATGGCAGGAAAGTTGCTCTGATACCACTTGTAATGACCCCTTTCCAGTGGAGGCACTTAAACCTTAATCTTACATGCAAAGTGTTTCTCAAAGAGACATAAGAAGCATTTAAGATCAAAGTTTCAATGATAAAATCTAATAAGACTAGAGATGATATAATTATTTCATTCTCGTCAAAGAATTATTCATTTCTTCTTATCACTTCTATGAATGATTCGTCTATAACATGCTTCATAAAACGTTTTTCAAGATCACATAAATGGAGTTTAATAAGACTCAATAATTGCTGCAAGCATCATTATTGGATGATCATGAGCTGTATAATATATATATATATATATATATATAAAACTTCACAAGTACCGGAATATAATTTTCAACTTATGAATTCTATGTCCAATATTTAATTTATGTTTATCTTTAAACATATACCTTAAGCACCAATATCTACCTAGCCACACACACATATATATATCCAGAGAACATATGATATGTAATAGATTTATATTTACCTTACATATATCGTATATATCTACTATATTCTTAATCTGATCATTATTATCATTTATTTATTCTTGATTAGTTTTTTTAACATGAATGGTGATTATTTAACTAATATCCAAAATCCTTACCTTCAGCCTTGATCGGTCTGTGGACACTTTACCTGTCTCTTATTTCCAGTTCATAGAATGGGACTTTATAATAATCTATCCCATCTTTCACTGTCTGTCCATTATGACTCTTATCCATCGATCTTAGCCCATTCCTTTGTTTCTCACCCGCATGACATTGTGTCTTTCCATATATCCCTGATTTCTTCTTCCGCCACATTAATTTACTTCTCCACTTGATGCTTTACTTGGCCGCCATGATCCCTCTTCAGAATCCATGTATTTCATGTTATTTGTTTTTGTCCCACTTAGCCTCCACGCAAGGCCTTTGTCCTACTTCCACACCCATCAATCTCAAGACCCGACAAACGATCGTCCCTGGATATCTCTTTTTTATCCCATACTCTCAGCCACGGGTGATGCTACTTTGTCTTCTCCCATTCGATGGTGTTCTTTACCACCGTTTTTATATTTTTATTAGTCAACAGGGTTACGTACTGTCTAATTGGTAATGGCGTGCTTGAAATATTATTTTCTATTAATAAATTCCCAACTTCGACTATATTTCTCCTCCGTCTATTCGTCCTCTTTGAGGGCTATATACCACGATTTTGTGGAAAGCCACAACCCTTCCAAACCATGGTGTCATTGACTCTTGATGTGAAGGTCCATCATTCGATGCCAAGTTTAAAGAATAGGAATCTGCATCTAAAGTAATTTATTTTAATTCAATGTTCCACGGGCCTGGGGGACGGGGAAACGGGGGGACGTCCGGGACGCGTTTCGGAGACGGGGGGACAAAGGGCCTAAGTTTGGGGACGGCGGGGAGGCGGCGGGGGGGTGGCGGGGTGGTAGTGCTAATATAGTTATACATATACTTATAGTACTTGAAAAACTAGTTTTGAAAAGATGTATAACAGTATAACAGTATAAGAATTACATTTCAAATGAAACTATAAGAAATTACTAAAATTAGTAAAATTATAACATAGCAAAATTTGAAATACTAAATCTAAATACGAAGATATCTTGAATGCTAATTGCTAAATAAAATTTGACAAATGAAATTGTTAAATTGGAGATTTCTATTATATCGAAAATATGAATATCTAATGTCATATGAGATATCACAAAGTCTATAAAGATGATTACATGATTCATCATTACAATGAGTAGCAAATTCCAAACGGCAAATAGTAAAACAGTAAACTAAATAGTAAATACAGATACTAATAGCAAAATGTCAAAACTCAAAATGTAGTAAATACAGGAAACTCCTGGGCATTTCCCAGTCTCCCGAGAAATAACTGGGCGTCTCCCAAGGAGACTTGGAGACTTGGAGACGTCTCCCAAGGAAACTTGGAGACGTCCCAAAACTCAAAATGTAGAGACGTCCCAAAACTCAAAATGTAGTAAATACAGGAAACTCCTGGGCGTCTCCCAGTCTCCCAAGAAACGCCTGGGCATCTCCCAAGGAGACTTGGAGACTTGGAGACGTCTCCCAAGGAAACTTGGAGACGTGGAGACGTCTCCAAGTCTCCTTGGGAGACGCGGAGACGTTTCCCCATCTTCGGCGGAGCACCAGTGGTGGTGGCGGGACGGCGGGAAACGCCAAGTAGCCGTTTCCCCGTCCCCGAAACGTCCCCGTTTCCGAAACACGGCCAAATAGGGGGGGGAACGCGTTTCCGTGGAACACTGTTTTAATTGTATGTTGTGTCTACCATAATCTCCATTAACATCTTATTTGTATCGCTGTATTTATTAATATGTTATTATTTTATAGATTAGTCTCATCTATGTATTTTATGATGATAATATTTAAATTGTTAGTTTTTCCCATTTATTATTTATAAATAATTATAATTATATAATATTAGATTGCAATTACTTATATTTTTATTTTGATATTTATATTATTTTCCTGTGCCAATGTATACTATCTTGATAATCGTATATATTTGTACTTTGTTATTTATTTATTCGCATTTATATTCTAACATGTATTGTTTTTATGTTTTTTCATTTCAATGCTTAGAATTTTAGTGTTTTAATTAAGGGACGTGACATATATATATATATATAAGTATTTGCATTTTTCAATGAATAAAAGATATTCATATACATAGTTAAATATATATAAATAATAAGTATATATATATATATATATATATATGTATATATATATTTATTTATATAAATATAAATATATATATATATATTTATATATATTTATTTATAAATATAAATATAAATAGAAATATATATAAATTAAACATATCCATTAATTATATATTACATACTAATCAATTGTTGTATCAGTTGATCAAACAATGATGAAGGGATGCAAGCAATCACAGACTCGACATGTATCTTCTGGAGGGACGCGTGTGCTAACTTCCAGCGCCTATAACTAGTGACAACAATGAAGAGAGGCGGCATCAAGAAGACAGAGGAAAGCTATCGATCGGGAGGAATTACAGGAGACTTATGAAGGAGACAAATCCACAAGAACGAAGTCATCACAATATCAGAAAAGGAGAAAAGAATCGATCAAGAGGAAAAGGAAAAGGGCTGCCAACCAAGAAGGGAGCATAAAAAGAATATTACATAGAAGAGTCTCGCCATCAGAGAGGAGACACGCGCCCAGGTTGCTGCCATCACAAGAAATACGTTGAGTGCAAGCGATTGAATATATATATATATATATAAAGAATAACACCCTCCAATCCAACCCACACAGTCGTTATATTTTGCAAAATATCAAACTTGGATACTGAACAAAGATATATTTACTGAATTCATTCTACAACATTGATCTTCAACTTTGACTTTATAAACTGTGATATAATCTAGGGGGCATATAATCGAAGTTATTAATTATCTTGAAAATTAGGGAAGTAGAGCCAAGTTGTTGTGAGTCAAGAAGGAAATATCACCGTTTGATAGATTTCTACATTTGGATCTAGTTGGGCTTTTGACAGGCATCAAATTTTTGTATCTTGCCAGCCAACGAGGATTTGTGCAAGTTTATGATAACAGAAATTTCTTATGCAACTGAGGGTGTCTCACAGGTATTATTTTAGACAGAGGCCAAACGTGATGAGCACATGCTTATATTGAGAGGGGGGCGTGAATCGGTATAAGAAAATCTTTTACTTTTTCAAATCACTAATCACAATAATATCAATCACACAAGTTCAACAATTAAGAACACAAGATTTATGTGGAAACCCTTTCGGGATAAAACCATGGCAAAATATTGCTTATATAAAATTCTCTTTCAAACTTTGTAGGCACCAACCTAGTGTAGACACCAATCCTCGCTTATCTTTGTAGGCACCAACCCACTTGAGACACCAATCCCCGTAATTGAGCACCAACCCACTGGAGACACCAATCCTTGTTATTAAGCACCAACCCAACAAGAGACACTGATCTCTTCTATAGAGAGGCACCAGCCTCTAACACAACAAAGCCTTTGTCTTCTTGATATTGTTTCTTTAAAGCATGAGATTCTACTTCATAAAATCTGCTCTTAAGTCTGCTTCAAATCTGCTCTTATATCTGATGTCAATCTGCTCTTAGGTCTGCTCCAAGTTTGTAAATCACCTCCAAAAATCTGCTATAAATCTCCATTAAAGATCTGCTATAAATCTGCTGATGGAGAATATATTTCTGCTCTAAGTCTGAAAGATATTTCATTAATTGCTTGATATATTCTTCCCTCACACAACTTGCATATATACCTTCCAAAGTAGCCCTTTCCCAAAGGAGGTGGCCCACCCAAGAGAGGTCGGCCACACTAGAAGGATAAATATTTTATTTGAATTCTTAAAAAAAAGGGTGATCGCAATGAGAGGTTGGCCCATTAAGATAATATATAAATTTATTTAATTTTAATCTCCAAGGAAGGGCAGCTCTATAAGCGGGGTCAGCCAGCACTAATACAAATGAAATTTATTTTATTTAACTCCAATGTGAGCGGAAAAATGGGTCAGCCCATTATGAAATCTCCCTTCAATGCTAAGGTCTCTCTTGAATGACAAAAAGTAGCCTTTGGCCTCTCATTTGCTTCAGCAACAATCTGATTTCTCCTTTGACACCAATGGCAATAATCCAACAAAACAATCCATCGAAACAATTGGAAATTGAAGAAGAAATTGCTATGGCAGATTTGTTCAATGGGAGAGTTGCAGAAAACATGGATGATAGGAATGATCCACAAAATCCTAGTATGATGCAAATTTTAAATGACTTGGCTAGAGAATAGCAACAATTGATTTAGTTGCTCACTCAGTGGATGCAAAACAATAATAACCAAAACAATGCAAGTAATAATGGCAATAGTGGAGACAATGGCAATAATGGGAATAATGGCAACCATGGAGAGGCAAGTAACATTAATACCCCAGCCTACAACTCCAAGGCAGCCAGTAGAACAACACATAGACCTTTAATGCCTCATTTCTTGGAGGCCCAGCCAAGAGGGAAAACAGAATAGCAAGATGGTGGTGAAGATTTTGCAGACTATTTGAGGGAATACCAATCATTAGGTGATGAATTTCATGCAGCCATGTCCTTAGCAGATTTTTGCCAAGTGAAGTACATGAATAGACCCAAAAGAGATAAGGAACAAGGACCTAACCAGGAGTTGCAACATAGTGTGGGAAAATTAACCACTCCTAACTATGATGGTTCTAGCAAGTGTACCGCACTTGCATGGGTTCAAAAATTAGATACATACTTCCAACTTAATCCCATGATAGAAACAAAAGCCATTAAGAATGCCACACTTCATTTGGATTGTAGCATGCAGCCCGGTTTTGCACTAGTTTTTTTTTTGTTTTGAGGATTGATTTGTTTGTGTTTTGATAATGATTTTGAACGCTTTGAACAGAAATAGAGTGCAGAAACTAAAGAACTTGCAGTAAAGAAACAATCAGGAATTTCACTTTTTTCAATGTCAACTTACTGGAAAATTCCAAAATTTTATTACAATCAGAATATCAATATTTCCTCGATTATAACAACCCAGTTCACAAAATACCATCTAATATCTAAATCTGACATACCCAGAAAATATTTGTCACTTTGGCCATGGGCTGTAGTATAAACCAGCTAGCTAGAAACAAGAAAATGTCTAATAAAACCCTCGAACGATGATACCTTCGCTTCCCTCGAAGATTGTTGAGTGTTTTCCCAGCCTAGGTGCCCAATCTCCAACAATGAGCAATCCCAAACCCTAGGCGTACCAACCAGCAACTCACACGCCCCCTCTAGAAGTTGTATGACCTGCTTCAACAATGGTACGGCCCGGCAATGAGGGTAATGCAGCCAACAATCTCAGAATAAACTCCTCCAATCTGCCTCGATGAATAAACTCAACAATTACAAGCTTTGTGACTAAAGGAAATGGAGCAATGATTCACCAATGAAGCCCAACTGTGATCTCTGAATGAAACCACCGCAAATTCTTGAGACTATGTCTTTCAACAACATAGAGAATGCTGCTTGCAAGGGATTTTGTCCTCACAAACCCTGAGAAGTATGACCTCCAAGAACAAGAACCAATTCAATATCTTCATCTAGCATAAAGAAAGAATGAGCTCAAAATGCTCTTATATATCCTCTTCAAAACCCCACGACCCCTCCTAGGGAATTAAAATGCTTTTAATTTTAAATTATATTTTCCCCCCCTTATGTCTCCCTAGACGTCCAACTTGAGTAATAACATTTTATATTTTAATTTTCACTTATGTCTCCCATGGCCCCCTTCATAAAGTCACTTTATTAAAATAACATAAGTTAAATATTTTAATTTAGCTTTAATAACATTATGTTATTTAAAATAATTGCACTGGACCATTACACACTGAAATATTGATGCCAACTTGACCCACTGACATTGCCAAAAATAGCAAGATTGACAATTGGCTTCCCAGACGCTCAAAAATGACCAAAAATAGAAAACACCAAAAATACTCTAGAAAAGGCCGTTACACAACTCTGACAATTGGCTTCCCAGACGCTCAAAAATGACTTACTAAAACTAGTATGGGAGAAAACACCAAAAATACTCTAGAAAAGGCCGTTACACAACTCTCCACCACACCATGCTAGATAAATGATCACCACAGTTCCCTAACCACACTATGTTAGCCTACGAGAACGACTGAATAGGCTAACACTGACAATCTCATGAAAATGCTAGGAAGGGGACATTACATGGATGGAGAAGCTCATGAGTGGTGGTACCATGGGTTAGTGACCTTCACATGACAATCTCATGAAAATGCTAGGAAGGGGACATTACATGGATGGAGAAGCTCATGAGTGGTGGTACCATGGGTTAGTGACCTTCAAACATGATAGTATTACCTAATATGTTGACTTTACTCAGAGGTTGATTGACGGGTTTGATAAAAAGGACCCTAAGCTACACTTTAGAGAGTTGGCATAATTGAGACAGGGAGGATCAATTGACTCTTACATTCCAAGTTTTAGATACTCTCAATCATGATCACAGATGTTTTCGAGCAGAAGTTAATTGTTCTATTTATGGTGGGATTGTCAGAACCACTTCGTGGTTGGGTCAAAGCATTTGATCCAAATACTTTGCAAGATGCCATCAAGAGGGCTCGAAACATGGAGATTTCAGCACCTGAAAACAAATTCCAGCCCAAACCATTTCCACCAAAGAAGGATAAGAAACCTTTCCAAAAATAAGTGTCCTAAGAGGAACAACAGGGATGATGAGGTTAGGAATGAACTACACAAGAAAAAGCTTCGTTTCTCTTGCAAAGAACCTTGGGAGCCTGGCCACAGGTATTTGGGGAAAGGGAAGGTTCATTACATAGAGGTGGTTTCAGATGAGGAGGAGAAGATAGAAGGAGCTACAAGTAGTGAGCAGGATAACTCAAATGCAGGATCAGCAGATGTGGAGGGACATCCATCAAAAGCACATAAGGGAAGAACCATTGTAACCCTTTCTAGTACTCCTAGGTATAATTCATTCAAAGTAAGGGGGGTCTTACAGGGGCAACAAGTTACAATCCTAATTGACAGTCGAGCAACCCATAACTTCATAGATGAGTCCCTGGTGGCCAAGAGGGGCTTACAAACAAAGGACTTCGAGGGCTTCAGTGTGATGGTTGCAGATGGGTTCACCATGACTTGTACTAAGTGAGTTACACAATTGAGCATAGCATTGGGTAATTACACAGTGACTAATAATTTTTATGTCGTAGGCATTGGGGAGACCAATGTAGTCTTGGGAGTTCAGTGGTTACACTCATTAGGTAAGTACTCGCAGAACTTTCAGACCATGGAGCAGAAATTTAGAATGGATGGGAATAAGTTGGTCCTAAGGATTATGTCAAATGGTGCACCCAAGATTGTGACAGCTAAGAGGATGGAAAGTATATTCAGACATGGTGATGTTGTATGGACAGCCCAATGTTTGATTTCTTCTAAAAGCTCTTATGTTGGTGATGGACAATATCATGTGGATATCCAATCCATTTTGAATAAGTGCAGTTTGGCTTTTTGTAATAACCCCACCAAATTTTCTATAAAAAAAATTGCAATTTCTCATGATTTTAATGCACAAGCATTTTGTCAAACAGTTTGCATCAGGCTATTTTTGAGATAGTTTTTAACTTGTTTGAATTGATATTGTAAATAATCAATATAGCAGTGAATCCTTAACTTCAACTATTGACTACATTTCATTTACACACAAAAATATGGCATATGTATTCAACATTAATATTTTGATAGCTCGGAGTATTGTTGCTACATAAATATATTTTCAGAAAATTATGTACAGCAAAATATTACTAATTAAGTCCCGTGGCTGCCAGGTGGATGGGGCTCGGTCTTTTAGGTGTTGTCGTGGAGAGAGGTGGCAAACAGCATATGACTTGGTTGGCGCGGTTATGGTGGATGGCAGTGGTGGAACGTTGTGCAGTGTGGGTATTAAATGCTCACTTGGAGTTTGTAGCAGGGGATGTGATGGTTGTGTACTGCTATCGGCTAGATGGGAGTTAGTGGGAGGACGTTGGATTTATTGTGATGGATTGTCGCACGCTTGTGAAGGATGTTGGCTTTTTAAATTGGGTGGATGCCAATGAATTGGCATCGGTCACTATGGAAACGCCAGTATGCTTGCAGTCGTCTAGAAAGCTCTGGGCGTTCTTTGGCAAGGTTAGATATGGTAGATTGCAGTCTGTGTTCAAGGATTGGGATGCCTTGGTGCTGGAGGCAGTGCAACTTCTGCTTGGTGAGGAGTTTATGTCATCGGCTAAGCGGTGACGAACAAACGCAGACATTGTTGCCCGCTTTGTTGCCACACTGTTGGATTTGGAGGTCCCGAAGGCCATGACGGTGTTAATTGTAAGAAAGTTGGTTTGGGAAAATTTGCTAGAGGGGCTCATGGACGTGGTGATTATTGCAAAGTTAGGTGTCGGTCTTCCTTGGCCACGGGATATGAATAGGGCACCTCTACCTAGAGTGCCTGTCAAGAGGTATCCGTTCATCCTGAATATCAAGCGAGAGGCATTGCAGAGGCATCGAGAGAGGGTGAGGTGTGATTTGATTTTCTTGAAACATCATCTGTATCTCGAGCCTGCATGGGGCATGGATTGGAGGCAGCTATTTAAAGAGTTTCTGGAGGCGAGCAGAGTGGTGCTAGAAGGATAGTGGGTTAGGGTGGTGCGACATGTTTGTCAATAATTTGGGTGGCGGTTGATGGTGCTTTGTGTCTTTTTGTAGGGCGATAGTTGCGCTTCATGCTACGGGTGCTCTTCGAGATATGGTCGTTATCGGGTCTTGGTGCTCTAAGTCCGGTTTGGGTCGTGTTTGGGTGGGATTCATGTCTATTTCAGGTGATGGTGTTGAAGCGGTTGTTGGGTCTGGTGGTTGGTTCGTTGCTCTGTTTTGGGTGTCTGGTCTGGGCGGCTTTTTGGAGGCTGTCTTCTGGGTGATTCTAGTCTATTCCACCATGGAAAGGGCTCAATGTACATCTTTTTAATACCAATAAAATAATATTTACCTAGCAAAAAAAATATTACTAATTAAAACTCAATATTTAAACGCAATATTGTTGACCTACAGTCACCCCCCATGAGATATAACACTCATAAAAAGTGCATTGCAGCATATGCAAGTGTTGCGACCCTTCCTTTGGAGGCAAAGGCAGTCATAAGACAGCCTTCCTAGGTTGTGTTGAAGTTTAAAATAGGCTTTAAGCCTTCAACATTTGTATCACCCCTTTCGTACATTCATGATTGTTGACTCTCAATTGTTTGTGATGTGTGATGTTTGTCCTTGATGACAAAACTGGTTCTTATAATGGTGTTCTTTGATTGACATTGACAAGCTACATGATGTGTAGATTGGTTTCGAGGGTGTTGATTGGTTGATTGACATTGACAAGCTACATGATGTGCAGATTGTTAGGATTGATTGGTTCGCATGATATGCAGATGGTGTATTCACTTGTGTTGTGTCATTGACATCATGCACACAATTTATACAGTTGGGATGGTCTAATCTTGGTGTCATATGATTTGGTTCAGTTTATATCATGATTTCCTTGGCTCTGTCTACATCATTTTGATGAGCTACATGATGTTCAGTTTTGGATCTACTTTACATAATATTCTTCCAGTTATATGATTATGTTGGACTAACAGTATTGATAAGGCACTGTACAGGTTATTCAGGTTGATTATTTTTTAGGATCATTTGAAGGCTCCATTTGAGGTTGCATGTCACAGGTTATTTGATTATTTGCAGGATCAGTTTGTCAAAACAATCATTTCTCAAGTGACTAAGGTCATTTGGTCTTTCTCTTTACATTTTAATGTGTTTGCTTATTCACATTTCTATTGCATATCTCATGGCATTTTTGACTTGACAATATCATTGTGTCAAGGGTTCTTTGATTTCTCTACATGGGCATTATAAGGTGACTTCTCTATACGGGCATTGCTATGATAATCAACATTGAAGTGTTCATAAGCATCTTGATTGATTATTTAATGTGGCATATAATATAAACTTGGCACATTGTATTGTTGATTACCTTGGCATATCGGGTGGTTATTTCATTTCACATTGGAGTTATCTTTGTCAAAGTCACATGGCAGTGACATCAATAACATATCGGGTTTCATCGAGCACATGGTATTTGTGTCGGTCACATGGCACTAAATTGAAAGTTATTGATGGTTGAATTGTTGACTTGGCACCGGCAGTGTATGTTTGGTTGTGATGTGGCAATAATGTGTGTTGGCATCCTGTTGATGTGTTTTTCGTGATCGCACCAACGCAGCATAAAGTCGCCAACGGCTACCCTATTCCCTCTTGATCAAAGTATCCAGCACGCTAAGATTGTGAGAGAGTTCGTGCATTCAACTCCAAGGTTCTTTCAATGCGAATAGTCTCAGTTGGCTCAATGTGATTTGCTGGTATTTCAAGGGGACTTACGGAATTGTTCAACGACAAAGGAAGGGGTTTTCACAATTCGACAGATTTATCAATGAAGCACGGGTTTCCTATTCTAACCAGAAAGTACTGAATTGAAATGGTGCAGGGTTAAGAAGATTCTAATCTACTCTAAGGCGTGGGATATGGAGCTCAACTTCAGCAAACTTCAACCGAACTTCACTTTGCCTCAAATCGGACAGCTTCCACGAAGTCGGTGCAATCTTCAAGAGAGATGACTAAAGATGTTCAAACCACCACTTGACTTGAAGATACCATCACAACGACGCATACCATCATTCAAACTGTGATTGAAGTTAGGCCCACAACGTTTCCAGTTGACCACACAAGGCGAACACACCATCAGTGAGCCCGCTAGTGGTATGGATAAGCGAAGCTTGCTTGGATCAAACACCACATTCCACAACTAACATCTACTTGCATAAAAATGAAATTATGCTACTCTATGCTACTTGAAGTAGAAGGGATGAAGAAACCTCGCTAGCTGTCCATAACAAAGACGAATTTCACCATCAATAAAAAGATCTTTTATTATGAAAGTTTTACACAACAATCTCTTCAAAAAGTTTTCAAAGGAAAACTTTCCTTCTTCAACTACACTATCAATCTATAATAAGCTACTTCTAAGTTGTCCCTCTACTCTATGTCTACTGTCTAACTTAGTGTCTAACTAATCTTCTCTACTGAGGTACAAATGAGGGGGGATGCCCCTTTATATAGCTGGCCAAGTCCAATGGACGGCTCAAATTACAATTGGCTGGATGGCCCAGATTGTGCCACCTCAACCCTAAACAAGATTCACCCTAAAAACCGCCACCAAGAGGAGTGGGGTAATAAATGAGCCATTAATGTCCATCATCTTTCTAGAAGATTCCAACTTTGAAACGCGTTCACAGTTCACACTGCTCTTGACCTCCTTCTTGGCGTTGTTCTTCAACTTCTTCTTTGTCACTTGAGCTGGGCACATACGAAGTCTCAACACTTAGCCACTTTTTGCAACTTTTCTCCCTTCGAGGCTGAGATGTCATCTTGAATTACTTACTTCATCACTTTAAGTCATCACCGCTTGGTCTCGACGCTCCTGCAAAACAAGCAAGGAGAAGAGTATTAGAAAATAGAACACCTCATAATATAGACTTAACTTACCAGGATTTTCAAGTTTTAACTTCCAAGGGTTCATCGTCTTCACTAGCCAACTTTACGTTCAATCCTTCATGCCTTAGCCAAATTTCATCATCCTCAAGGACGTATCATCTTTCGAAAGTGTTAACTTCAACCGCATCTTCCTGACTTTTATGCCTGACATTTCATCCAACTTTGGCTCGAGCAAAATGTTTTCATCAGGAACTTGATCAAAAATCATCTAGGCGATCATTTTCAAATTCATCTGCCAAGGCATTTTTAACACATTTTGCTAACCTTTTCTCCAGCCTCTCCACAAGTCAAGGCGCATTCAAGGTCTTCAACTTTTAATTTAGAACACTTAGAAACTTTTACCACCACTCCTCCACCTCAAGGGCGCATTTTGCTGGTCAAGCTTCCACTTTGAAACACTTAGAATATTCTCAGGCCACCTTCCCAATCTTGGGCACATTTCATAGGGGGAGCTTTTATTTTCTCACACTTAGAAAAATCTTCAACTCATCCTCTTTGTTGGGTGCAAATCCATGGGATGCACTTCCAATATTTATGCCTTAGAAACTTTTAACCACCCTTTCTTAAGCTGGGCGCATATGAATGTGTGAGGTTTCAATTTAGACATTTAGAAAAAATTTACTCTCCCCTCAACTTCTAGGCGCATGTGAGGGGGTCTCCTTCAACTTTTGAACATCTAGTATATTTTCCACCCATTTCAACTTCAAGGGCGCATTTGGAGTCCTGAGCTTCAAATTTGAAGGACTTGGAAATTTTCAAGACCTCCTCTTCAACCTCAAGGGCGCATTCAGGGTGCTTAGAAAATTTTCATCAACCTTCAGCTTTTAAAGGCATTTTTCACTGGCTGGACTTGAAAATTTATCAATTTCAGTGAATTTTATGCTCTTTGCCTGATTTAGGGTGACTCGATCATGCTAACCCTGGCATGCCCTAATTTGCTATTTTTAGAAAGTTCTCCACATTTGTGCTTTTAACTGACTTTTGACTCTGAAGAGCTTGATTTTGCTTTGTGTTAACTCCCGGGATGTGATTGAGCTGTCGGAGCCTGATGCCTGCCTACACTTGCTATTTTTAGCAACTTACTAAAAATAGCAATTGCTCAGAATGTCTTCAAATTTTGTGTGCCGATTGCCTGAAGGGTATTGATCGTGACTAGACGCTGCTTTGGCCTGGCTGTCATGTTTCACCCTTGATTTTAGGAAACCCTAATTCTTTTGCACAGGCCTGCTAAAAATAGTAAGTGCTTGATTTTTGAATCTCTGCAACTCCGTTCGCCTTGAAATTCACACCATGGGATCTTTATCAGTTGTTTGACTTGTTCATACTGATGCCTCGTGCTGACCTGCTATTTATAGCACATTTCTGGAGGTGGCTTGCTATTTATAGTAACTGCTTGTTTCTGACAACTCCACAACTCCGTTTGATTTGAAATTCGAATGATGCGCTCCTCACCACGTGACCTGCCTGCTGACATTGGCGCCTGCTGCTGATTTACTATTTTTAGCCAATTTATGAAATGACTTACTATAAATAGTAAGTGCTCCGTTTGCCTTAAGATTTTACCAGCAGATAGCTTGAAAGATGTTGATCACGGTGGTATACACCGATTTTCGAAAATTCTGACTTTTTATGCCTCTTTTTGGGTCCCAAAGCTGGAAACCCTAATTGGTCTTGCATGCGTATCAAATGACCTCTGTCCGTCCTCGTTTCTGTTGCATTGCGATCAGTTTGTGATTCTGAAGTGTTGGGAGGCAGCTACCGAAATGCATCTGCTAATAGCAAGTTGTTGAAGAAGTGATTATCTTGCTTTGCATGTCATATCATCGCGAAGCTCTCGAAAAACCCACAAGGAATACGCAGACATGCGCAGAAAATTTCAACATGCAAACCCTAAAAATAGCCTCTGAAGGCAGAATTTTGAAAGTCATTATCTCGCTTTGCATGTTATACCATCGCGAACGTTCCTGAAAACCCAAAAAGAATCATCCGACATGCGCTGAAAAACTTTGCATATAAACCCTAAAATTCGCTCCTGAAGTTGAACTGTTAAAAATAGTAAGTTGTCTGTTTCAGCTCAAATTTTGCCAGTGAGTAGCCTGATGTGTTCTGAATGCAGTGTGACTGTCAAAACTTCAAGAACGTTGACGGAATGCCCTGAATTGCACACTTACTAAAAATAGTAAGTTGCCAGAATCTGATGGAATTTTGCTGAGGGCCTGTTGGAAGTACACTAACAGCAACGTTAGTCTCAGATTTCAAGTTATTCACTTCATTTAACTTCAGATTGGCTGGAAAGTACAAACCCTAAACTTAGCCAAAATCTCACATTTAATCTCACAGACGAGCACATCCCCGGAAAGATAGACGGAACAAAAGAGAGAGACGACGACGACAAAAGGACCCAAAAGCAAAGCCAAAAGACCAAGACGAAGCAAAAATTAGGGGGTCCCCATTTGCAATGGGGCGATGTGTGAAAAAGGTCACAACACATCCATGGCAGAAGTCTTTGACATCGGACTGAAAATCATTATGATGTCTGATTAAATCATGTGTATTATTGAGTTTTGTTCATTCTGGATTTCAAAATATCCATGTGTTGGTAAAGTCTTCGAAGAGACTTAAAGTTCTATTTGACAAATGGTGAACCCTAGCCGTCATGTTTGTTTTAGCTGCAGATCTCGATATTCTTTCTCAGCCAACACTAGAGGAGTTTTTTGAACAGCAGATTGTAAGCTATTATTGGCAGTGAGAAATGATGTCGACAATCATTATTCTACACATGTGATTTCGACAACTTATTATGATGTTGGTATACTTTGAAAGGTCTCTTTGACAGTGGATTTTATTATCTTTAAGATGTTTGTTTATGGACCTCAAATGATCATTTGTTTTTGAAAAGGCTTCTAAGTTATTCGAAGCAAGCTTTTTAAGCAAGGCATTCTTTTGTTGCTCCACTTTGAAACCCTAGCCACCATGGAGTTGCTTGTCTCTGCAATGACAGTCGGATTTCTAGTTAGTATGCAGTGGTTTTATAGACTAGCTCAATGTATGAGCTCAGTTAGCAATACATGGTTGAAATTTTGATCTCCGACTGTAGAAGTGTTGATTTGTTGGCTAGACAATGGACTCCCAGCTCAACTTCAAGTATTCTTACAGTTGACTTTGCTTTCGACAGCAATGTGAGAAATTTTTTGTTGTTCTGGATTGTAATATTTCTTTTGAAGAAGCAAGGTATAGAAGATTTTGAAAGATAAAATTATTTGAATCTGTTCTTTTCGTTTGGGAAAATGTTTAACATTTATTGGCAAAAATGAAATTTGGTTAGGGCTTCTCATATCCCTCGGGTAATTGTTTTTCTGTTTAGGGTTTCTAAACCCTAACCCGAGTTGATTTTCAGTTATTCAAACAGCATACAGAGATTATCTTGCTTCTATTCAAGAAGGGTTTTTGGTATTTCTCGGATTAATGGTGAAAAGAAATGGTGTGAGACATCAGGCTTTATTCTTACAGTGACAAGAAATTGTTTTATATTGAAAATCGTTGAATCTCAGATACTTTGTAAAGGAAGATGTTGATGCACAACATTCTTCAGTGTGCTTATTGAGATATTCATACATAGTTTTCTATTGAAATTCTAGAGTTGCAAAATCTACACTTCTAGGGTTCTGATAGGATGCTATAATTGTTGTGTTAAAAGGGGTTGGTGCTCCTTGGAATGGGTGTTCCTAAATCTGTAAGGGATTGGTGCTCCTAGAGTTGGTGCTCTAAATTCTACCTATAAGGCATTGTAAACAATGGTTCTATTTAAGCCAGTAAGGCATCATTTTGGAGTGGTTTTTCTACCCCAAGAGGGTTTTCCACTCGTCAAATTCATGGTCTCATAGTGTCATTGCTTTGTTTTGATAATTTTGCAAGATTGTGATGTTTGTCCTTATCAGTTCATAGTTGAATGATTGTCTTTACATTTCTGCAAATGTCTATACTGAAACTGTCCTGTTAATGTTATGAACTTTCATTCAAGTGGAAGCACAAATGGTTCATTTAAAGTCTATCCATACCAATGTATTATTCATAGGTTAATTGATACACAAGTTAAGTCTGCTTCACAAACTGTAATTTGTTTTCTTGATTTAAAAGTGAACACAAATCCTTGTTCTTTAAGAAAAATATTGTGGCTTTCATAAATCACTGATTCACCTCCCCCTCTCAGTGATTTCAGTCTTCCAACAATGATAGTATATGGCTCCTCTTTTAAGCATGGTACAACTTCCTTTGAGAGGCAATGAAATGCACAGCTGGGTAAAACCACCTACTACAAATAATTTATTAATTAATTTCCTCACTTCATAGCACACACAACACAAATTTTTGTCCAATCCCACCTTCCACCCACAACACTAATTAAGATAATTTGTCTTGCCTGCAAGACTTCAAAAATTATGCAATCACTATCCACCTACATGAAACCTATGTGATTCCACCTACAATCAGCTAGGGTAAATGTTTCACTACCGAAACCAATACCCTTATGGATTTTGTCCTAAGGTTTGCTCAAGCTCAACTCAAATCTTCACAAACTGAAAAATAAACAAGCATATGCAAATGAGCTTTCAATCCTCCTTTTATAATTCCAATAGAACTTTCTCGAAGTTACTTTTTTTTATTTTCCGCTCAAAATATATCATTTAATGAACTTTTATAAAGTGACATTAGAATATTTGTCTTTTAAAACAATTAAGTCACTTTATTTAATTAATTAATGTATTCTTTGGTACAGCTCGAAATTAGCCTACGGGAATTAAATAGGCTAAATGGGTCATTTTCAACTACTCCATGGAAGGGGACATTACATTTTTAGTGACATTCCTCCTAGGAGACCTCTTGACAAGGGTTTTGTGCATGTGATCAAGCTTGAGGATGGCTCTAAGCCCGTTATAACTACTTAACAGCATCCGAAGAGATTCAAAGAGGAGATAGAGAAAACAATTAAGGAGTTATTGGATATGGGGCACATCATGCCTAGCTCAAGTCCCTTTGCTTCTGCAGTTGTCCTAGTGAAGAAGAAAGATGGAACTATGTGAATGTGCATTGATTATCGTGCATTCAATAAAAAGACGATAAAAAATAAGTATCTAATTCCCAAGATCAATGAAATTTTTGGATGAGTTGCATGGTGTGGTATATTTTTCGAAGATTGATCTTTGCTCTAGATACCATTAGATCAAAGTTTGAGAGTAGGACATTCAAGTGTCATTATGGTCACTATGAGTTCCTAGTCATGCCCTTTGGGTTGACCAATGCTCCGACTACCTTTCAATCTTGCATGAACCAAATTTTCAACAAGCAGTTGCAAAAATTTTTACTAGTATTCTTCGATGATGTTCTTATTTAAAACATGTAATGTCCCCTTTTCCTAGGGTAGTGTCTTTTGCAAAGGTTAGTCCATCACTTGGTCGTCATGGACTAACAAGGTGGTTAGAGGGCCCTTTGAGGGCGTTTGCAGACTCGTTTAGTCAACCCTTTTGAGCTCAGTCAGTGGTTTTCCTTTCTTAGAGTTACCAGGGGTTCTCGCAGTGTGTTTTTTGAGGCTCATTCAAGCGATTGGACCATACTTTCTATTTATAGTAAGTCACTGGGGTCTCTAGTATGGTCAGCGGCAGAGTTACTATTTTGGGCATGATGGCATATTTATATCCTGCTTCTATCTTGGCGTGATTATGGTCCAAGGTGTTAAGAATTAATAACATTAAATAATAGAGTTAAATTAAATAATTTAACTTTGTGTTATTAATAAATTAAAAGGACTTTATATTAAAAGGGGATACAAGTGATTTTTAAAGTATACTTTATTATATAAGTGCTAATTTAAAAAGGGGAGATATAAGTGACTTTTAAAAGGATGTTATATTATAAAGTTGTGCGCCAAAATTAAAAGTATGGAAGGCGGGAAATTAAATTAAATGAAATATATTTCAAATGTGAATTTGGGTGTGGAGTTCGGGAAAAATATAAAAGGGCATTGAGAGCTCATTTTTGCACATTCATGTTGAAGAAGAATTTTGCTAAGGGTTTTTGTAGGAGGACTAGAGAGTCTGGAAATACTCAACTTCACCGAGGACGAAAAGCCTCATGAGGAAACAGCTCAGTGCAGGAGTGATCTCCCAAGCTAGCTTGCAAACAATTCGATTTCAAGGGTTGTGCTTGAGCTTCAAACGATTTGTAGGAAGGTTTCATATTTCAGAGTTTGATGGATTAATCAGGAAATCTGAGAGATATTGGTTATATTTCCAGAATAAAGTATTGCAGAGGATTCTTGAAGATTTATCAAAGAATTCAGCTGGTGTGGAGTTGCCAGTTCAATCTATTGCTGATCGTGGGTTTTGAAGAGTCTTGCTAGGCGCATTCATTCATATTCATACTCATTTTGGGCATAAGTATTTGCAGGTATCATCTACTGCACATTTTGGAGTCGGAGAGCATTATTGATGCTAGTCTATTTGTAGTGGGACATCCATACTGCTGGGCGTGAATATTATCTACATACTGTGGATTGGGCACTGGGTTTTTGGATACCTGAGCCTGTTATTTCTGCTGCATATTAATTGTCTTATCATTAGAGGGGCATATCAGCATTGCTGATATCCAGAGCACCATTCTCATAGTTGTGTGGAAGAGATAAAGGGACGAGTTGGAACAAGAAGGGGACATGAGGGCAAATCTGCATATTTGCCAGTCATAGCTTGTTGTGTGATGACTTCCAGCAGGGTTTGTGAAGCCGTGTTTGTGCTAGGATGTGACGTCCTCTCTCTTGGGGATAGTTGTGGACTCCATTGGAGCTGTGGCGTTAATTTCCAGGAGTCCATTCATTGAATTTGTTCAAATATATTGGCTGTACATGGACAAACTGAAGCTTCATTTCCATGTCTGATAATATTATGCATTGAACATTGTAATTGCTTCAGCTGTATGTTATTTTTCTGATTAATAACAGCAGTGATAATTTAGCATTAAAATGGTTGTAATTCTTCATATATGGAATGAATGACTATCACATTTAATCCCTTATATATGTGAGGACTTGAATTTACTCTACCAATATTGTGGTAACTGTTTGACAAAATGATACATATGTCAAACTGAGCAAAATTGGAAAAGAATTGTTCTAACTGTGGTGGGACACTACAAAGCAAGACTTGGGAGGATCATCTCAGGCACCTTGACAAGGTGTTAGGCATCATGGAGGCATAATTTTTTTTGCCAAAGCTTCTGAGTGTGAGTTTGGAATGACAAAGATACTTTACTTGGAGCATGTGATCAATGCGGATGGAATGAAGGTCCATTAGGAGAAAATTCAAGCTATATTCGATTGGCCACCACCAAAGACACTAACGGAGTTGAAGGGATTCTTTGGCCTTTCAGTTATTACAGGAGGTTTGTGAAGGGATTCTCTCAACTTGGCACACCTCTTACAAATCTCACTAAGAAAGGAGCTTTCAAATGGACTGAAGAGGCTTAGTGCACATTCGACAAACTTAAGGAAGTAATTTGCACTTGTCTTGTTTTGGCATTACTTGATTTCTCTCATCCTTTTGTGTTGGAGTGTGATGCTTCAGGAGAAGGGATTGGAGCAATACTTATGCAAAACAGACCCCATTGCTTATGGAAGCAAGAAGCTCTGTGATGCAAAGAGATTATATTCTAGCTATAATAAGGAGATGCTTGGAATCTTGCATGCATGCGTTGGCAAAATTCAAGCAATACTTGGTAGGTGGAAAATTTGTTGTTAGAATAGACCATAATAGTTTGAAATACTTCTATGAGCAAAAGGACCTGAATGAGCAACTACAAAAGTGGGTTAGCAAAATTCAAGCATATGACTTTGACATTGAGTATGTGAAAGGGAAGAGGAATATTGTAGTGAATGCTCTTTCCAAGAAAAACACCATATGCTCTTTGACAAAGATTTCAGCTGATTGGAAGTCTCACCTTTTAGTTGAGTATTCCAAAAACACATTTGCACACAAGCTAATGGATGGCAAGATTCAAGATGACAAGTACAAGGTGGTAGATGAAGGCATCTACTACAAGCACATAATTTATTTGGTGCCTAAATCGAAGTTGAAGGAGAAAATTTTAAGAGCAATTCATGATACTCCCCTTACAGACATACAGGTTATTTCAAAACCTATTGACATATTAAAAGAGATTCTCTTCAAAGGGTCTCAAAGATGATGTCTTATGTTATGTTCGTAAGTGTATGACTTGTCAACAGAACAAGTTAGAGCATACTTTCCCAATTGGTTTATTGCAGCCTTGTCATAACCCAATTTTTATTGCATTTAAATTATAATATGATAAATTGAATTATTGAGGAAATTCAATATGTTGAATGAAAATTTGATATTTTTGAAAAGTTTGAAAGAAGTTGACCATCGTTGACTATGTGATCTTTTGAACTATCTTATACTTTATCATGATTGAACATTACTAATGAATTGTGTAAGTGCAAGTGTGTGCAATTGTAGGATGACAGGTTGAAGGACGAGAACACAGGTGGCATAGGATCGTTTAGCTGGATTGAACGGTAAGCTCGATGGAATCTAGGTGCACACACCACAAATGGCATGATGTTTGCATTTGAAATTTCATATAGAAGAACTTATTTACTTGATTCGAATTGATCCAATGATTGAAAAAAAAAGGCTTGTGGAACATTAAACATATGATTTCATATTCAAATTGTCTATTTTGATCTTGTGTGCATTTGAATTTGAAAGAAAACAATAGTATGTTTAAACATATACCTATGTATTCAAAAGGCATGATTAAAGAATAAGAATTCCATTTAAAAACTAATGTTTGAACAAAATAAAAGTTTTCTTTTGTGCTTGGAGGTGATTAAGTACTATATTGTTTCCAAATGAAAATAATGATAAATAAACATATATAAATATGTAAACACACACACACACACACACACACACACACACACATATATATATATATATATGGATGTATGCAAATATATATACAAATATATATATATATATATGTAAATATAAATATATATATATTGTAATGTCCCCTTCTCATCAGTGATCAGCTTTGCAGTTCTTCAGTCTATTCCGGAACCCGTAGACTGGAATGAGGTGAAAATTAGGGTTTCTTGGGCTTGGTTTTCTGTGGCATTCATATTATTTACTATTTTTAGTAAATGCTAGTTGTGGCAGTTGCAGTTGTCTATTCTTAATCCTTAGCAGTTGGAGCAGTTGTTATATTTTGGTTTGGTCTTCAGTTGGCAAAAATATTATATTATTGGCATTTTGTTCTATTTCACTGTTGACCCCCACCTTGGCCTAAGGAGTTAACTTAAAAGTTGTTTTAAAGTGGGGCCATGAAGGGTACGCCCTCATCAATAGATTAATTAATCTTTATTCAAATATTTCTTTATCTTGAAGTGGATGCCACTTTATATTTTTGAATAAAGTGTAATATTTGAAGGCCTTTTGGGACGCCACTTGAGAAGTTGACTGGTCTTGAGAATTGGAGGAGTCTCTTGTGTCTTTTGAGTTGCTTCTCAGGCGTTTGAAGAGTCTTGTTGAGTTCTTATTTATTGAAGGTCTTGGCTCCAGCATTATTATCCATCAATTACCTTACTGTTATGCTGTCAAAATCACTATGGACATTTTGCTATTGCTTCGAGGATGCTACCTCCTAGCCCCTTCCCAATTTCGTGTTTGAAATACAACACCTAGTTGGAACATTGCTGCTTCTCACATCAGACTAGCAGATTGAGCAACAAAGGTTGAGAATTTTGGTGAATTCTACAGTTTTGAATTTCCTGGTTTTGCTACAGCTGAAGCTGTTTTCTGTTCATATCTTGTGGAGTGATTTTTATTTAGTTCTGGGTGTTTGAGCAATCTAATTGTTGACTTGAGGCGCCAACTTCCACCAAAAATCAGAATTTAATTTGAAGTTGCTGATTTTATCTTGCAAAATCGATTTTCTCAAGGGGTCGTACCATTTAGAGCTGCATTGGGATTCGTGCCAAATAAATTAGAGACTTTGTTTGTTGTTTCTGGATTCTAACTTGGGCGCCAGACTTGTAAGGAGCATTTGCAATTTATTTCGCGTCATTCGGAGAAGAATTGAGTGAGTTATGATAATTTCATTGATTCTCACAGTTGCAGATTGAAATTTCCAGTTTTCTGTTTTTACATCAGATTGTTGAAGTTCTGATTTCTGATTCATTAGCAGCTGTTAGAGAGTTAAAATATCATTGAAAAACATCTATTAATCTTGTATCTGAGGATTACTATATTTTTTATGTAATTTGCAGCTTATTTCACATTGTACAAACTGTAAACAGTAGTACTGTTCCAGTTTAATTTGCTGTAATTTCTTTCTGTTTCTTCTCACATAAGTCCCCTGGATGGTTTACCGCCAGTGAGGTTAAATTGATTGTAATATCTCATACCCACTCATAGTGGTGAATTCCCACAGCATTGTGGATGCCCGCCGCAGCGGATGAATTGCTTTAATTTGTAATCTTTTCCCCCCACTGTTTGGTGGTAGCGTGGAATTGTTTCTCATGGCTGGTTATCCGCCTAACAGTTTATAATTTCAATTTCTTAGACTCCGTCATATGTTAGCACCTCGCCCTCAGTGGGATCTTGAGTGCACATTCTTGACGTTGAGTAGTTCTTCCATTCAAGTTTAGTTTCTTCAGTTCAAGTTCAGTATCTTCCATTCAAGTTCAGATTTTAATTTGAGGCTAACGCTAATCCAATCATCTATTGCTGGTTATTTTGTGTTATTCCTTCGAAAAAATTGGTTAGCATATTTCATATATATATATATATATATATATATATATATATATATATATATATATATAAAAATCGAATATGGATCGAATTTATTAAATTGTATACTGCTGATTTCAAATAAAATCAAATGAGGACATAATAGATGAAGTGGCATGTATTCAAATTTAAAGCCAAGTTAAATAAAATTCAAATAGTGGGGCAGCAAAATTAATGCCAATTGTGAAAGAAATGGCCCTCATATCCATACGAACAGGTTAGAAGGAAAATATTTCCAGTTTGAAAGAGAATCACTAGCAAACATTGGGTAGTGGCAACGGGTATCTAGGGGAAAAGCAGGCAAGTGACTTGGCTCTGTGAGAAATAGAAGAAAAGGCTTAAGAAAAAGCTTCAACCTTGAGGTAAATCGATTTTTGAGAATATGTTTTATTTCTCAGTAATCTCTATTCAAAAAACTTGCAATCTTCTTCTCAAAATGACAATTCTATTAGAACCAATGTTAAATTAATAAATGTCTACAAATGTATTCAGCTTAGAGCCTAGTCGTTTTATGTAAGATCGGCCATATTTCTTGATTTCGGATACCAGGGCCTATCGGCCATCCATGCATGCTTTTAACTTGTGCATTTTTCATCCTATCAGCATGCTGGTCGAGCATGGTCGAGCTAAGTTGTCGTATATTTTTCACCCTTATCTGTATTGTCTTGCATGTGAGTTTATCTAGCCATTTTATGGCTATTCGGAAGTTGTGTTATATGAAACAATGTGTTGTGACCTTTTCACACATCGCCCCATTCAAGATGGGGACTCCTAATTTTTCCTCCATTCTGGTCTTTTGGCTTTGGTTTTGTCTCTATCCCTCTCTTTTTGTTGTCTTCCTTTCGAGGGATGTGCCCATCTGTGAGCTTTAACTTGAAATTTGGCCAAGTCGGGAAAATTAGGGTTTGTACTTTCCCGGTCAATCTGTGGTCAAACAAGATGAATAAGTTGAAAACAAAGATTAACATTGAGGTCAATGTGCTTTCAACAAGCTTCCACTGAAATTTCATCAGATTCCAGTCACTTACTACTTTTAGTAAGCGTGCAATTCAAGGCGTTCCTTCAACATTCTTGAAATTCTGACAGTCACACTGCATTCAGAACACATCAGGCTGCTCACTGGCAAAATTTGAGCTGAAATGGACCACTTACTATTTTTAGCAGTTCAGCTTCCGGAGCAAATTTCAGGGCTTATACACAGAGTTTTTCAGTGCATGTCTGGAGATTCCTTCTGGGTTTTCAGAGACCTTCGCAATGGTGTAACATGCAAAGAGAGATGATAACTTTCAGAGTTTAGCCTTCCGAGGCTATTTTTAGGGTTTGCATGTCAGCATATTCCTTATGGGTTTTTCGAGAGCTACGCGATGATGTGACATGCAAAGCAGGATAATCACTCCTTCAGCAACTTACTATTTTTAGCAGATGCTTTCTGGCAGCTGCCTCCCAACACTTCAGAATCACAAACTGATCGCAATGCAATAGAAACGACGACAAACGAAGGTCGTTTGATACACATGCAAGATGAATTAGGGTTTCCAGCTTCGGGACCCAAAAAGAGGCGTAAAAAGTCAGAATTTTCGAAAACCGGTGTAAACCACCGCGATTGGCATCTTTCAAGCTATCTGCTGATAAAATTTGAGGGCAAACAAAGCACTTACTATTTATAGTAAGTCATTTCAGAAACTGGCTAAAAGTAGAAAGTTAGCAGCAGGCGCCGACGTCAACAGGCAAGTCACGTAGTGAGGAGCACATCATTCGAATTTCAAATCAAACGGAGTTGTGGAGGTATCAGAAACAGGAATTTACTATAAATAGCAAACTACCTTCAAAATATGCTATTTTTAGCAGGCCAGCTCAGAATAGCAGTGTCAACAAGTTGATGAAGTCGTGAGGATCCAGTGTTCAAAATTTCAAACCAATCTGAAAACCAATCTGAGCTTTTGAAGTTTGAAAATTAAAGGACTTACTATTTATAGTAAGGCATGGAAAAGATGGCGAAGACGAAGAAAAAATGGCTAAGTCTAAAACTTCATCCTGCACCACCAAGAAAATGCGCCCATCTTCAGTTGGAGTCAAAAAATGGCTAAGTGTTGATTTCATCCTCCTGCCTTGTCTAAATGTGCCCTCAAGGATTAAGAGACATAAAATTTTCTAAGTCAAAAGTTTCATCCATCTCCTATGGCAAAATGCGCCCTCAAGGTGAGCCAAGCATGAAAATTTTCTAAGTATAACTTCCATCCTCCTAGAGGCATCAAATGCGCCCATCTTAAGAGGGAGGTCAAAGATTCAAAGAAGAAAGTCAAGGGCGTTAGGATCTCATCCACCTCCTATGCTCTAATGCGCCCAAGTGAGGGCATGTGAAGACAAAAAGAAGGAATCTCAAGGGTCATCCTTCACATCATGCAAAATGCGCCCATCATAGAAAAGCCAAAGTCTTCATCCTTTCACACATATGAAATGCGCCCAAATGAGCAGGGAAAAGGACAAAAGTTTTTAAGTTTCCTTGACCCCACCACAAATGTGCCTAAAGGAAAAGATAACGCCTATGTGGCATATGAGATTTTTTCTAAGTGTTGGAAATTCTTGTTGACTCCCTCGAATGCGCCTAACTTGAAGAGAGGCATGGGTAAAAGTTGTGAAGTGTTTGAAAATTCCTGCAGCCCCCTTGAAATGCGCCCACTTCCAGCTAGTGGCATGCAAAATAAATTCTAAGTGTCAAGCTTCGTTCTCCTCACATGGCCAAATGCCCCCAAACAAGCATAGAAGAAGACAAAACTATGCAAAGGAGGAAAAGGACAAAACGTATGCATAAAAAGTGAAAGATTCCAAGGCGTTGAGCTAGAAGATATGCTAAGTATGGAAATTTTGAACCTCACCCCCTTGACTGCGCCTTTGACTTGTGGAGAGATAAAAACTATTCTAAGTATGTGAGACTTGAAGTGGAGACCCTTGAATGCGCCATGTGAAGACAAAACAGGTCAAGGGTCAAGGCGTTAAAAAAATTTCATCCCTCTACACATGCAAAATGCGCCTTCATGTTGAGATGGTAATTGAAAGAGGTGCTAAGTATTGAATATCCTTCTACATGTCCTAAATGCGCCCAAGTTGATATGGTAAATTGGCTAAGGCATGGCTAATATTCTTTTCTAAGTGTGGAATGCGCCTGTGAGGTGATGTGAAGAATAAAGATGTTGGGCGTTGAAATCAAACATACCCTTCATGACATATAATATGCGCCCAAGCTGAAATAAGAAAAAGGTGAATCAAGAGTGTGAAGGTAAAATTAAAGGATGAATATTACTAAGCGTGGGAATAATATCCTTCATGAAGTATCAAATGCGCCCAAGACATTCAAAAGAAAAAATTTCTAAGTGAATTTCTTCACCACAGGAAGAATGGATTGAAGAATGAATAAAATTTCCTAAGGAAAATTTTTTCAAAATGCTAAGTAATTTAAAATTTTCTAAGGCACAAAATATTTCTTCCTTAGGAAAATCACGCCTAGACTTGGAAGTATGAAATTTTTTAGAAGCACGAATGAAGTTGCCAGTGAAAAGTCAGTGAGTGCCTGCTTTGCGAGGTGGATAAAATATTTTCAAGTCAGAGCAACAAGAAATATTCACAGGAATGAAGAACAAGAATAAATTTGTTGAAAATTTATTTTTCTAAGGTTCAAAATTCAAGAAAAGTTAAATGAACCCGTTCGTTGTATACCCATGAATTCGACAAGTTCTGAAATAAAATTTTCTTCTGGGTATTGAAGATCTTCGACAAGGAATGGATTTCAAAGTCTTCCACGCTTCGCCGAAGCCTTCAGGATGGAGATTTTTGATGGGCACTTAAACAATGAATTTTCCTAAGGGAAAATTTAAAAAAAAAATCTAAGGCAATGGATAAAATATGTTTTCAAAGGAAAAATGCTTCGGATGATGAATTTGAAGTTGACTGCCTAGGTGAATTTGCTCAAACTCTTCGTGATGATAATCTTCTTGAGCCAGAGTTGAATAAAATCAAAGTCGTCAACGACCCAGCCGATGAAATGAATTATGATACGCCCTTGAGGAAGAGGAAATTTGGCTAAGGCATGAAGAATTTGAGGATGAAGTTGGCTAGTGAGGACGATGAACCCTTGGAAGTCAAAACATGAAAATCCTGGTAAGTAAGTTGAGTTTATATTATGAAGTGTTCTAATACTCTTCCCCTTGCTTGTTTTGCAGGAGGAACGTCGAGACCAAATGGCGATGACTTAGGAACATGAAGCAAGTACTCCACGAATACATTTCAACCTCGAAGGGAGAAAAGTTGCAATAAAATGGCTAAGTGTTGAGACTTAGTGACAGAGAAGAAATATTTTCAAAACTCAAGATGGAGAAAAGAATGGAAGCTCGAGCAAAGTTGAAGAACAACGTCAAGAAGAAGATCAAGAACAATGTGAACGCGTTTCAAAGTTGGAATCTTCTAGAAGGATGATGGACATTACTGGCTCATTTATTACCCCACCCCTCTTGGTGGCGGTTTTTAAGGTGAATCTTGTTTAGGGCTGAGGTGGCACAATCTGGGCCATCCAGCCGATTGTAATCTAAGCCATCCGTTGGACTTGGCTAACTATAAAAGGGGGAGTCCCCCTCATTTGTATCTCATTAGAATTAGATCAAAGTTAGGATAACAGAGAAGGAGTAGAGAGAAATTGATAGAGTAGAAAGTAGAATAGTTTAGATTGAAAAGGAAGGAAAGTCTTCCCTTTGAATACTTTGTGAGAGGTTGTTGTGAATGCTTTCATAATAAAAGAGTTCTTCATTGATGGTGATTTCTTCTTTGTTATGAGTAGTTGTCGAGGCTTCTTCGTCCTTCCAATTCACGTAGCAACTTGGAATAGCTTAAAGTAAAGTAGATTTCATTTCATGCTAGTACTTAGTAATTGTGGAATGTGGTGCTCAATTTGAACAAGACTTCGCTCATCCATACCACTAGCGGGCTTGCTGACGGTGGGTTCGCATTGCGTGGTCAACTGGATTTACTTCTCAAACTTAACTTTGATTGTGATTCACGTGTTTGTATGCATCGTCTTGATGGTACTTGCATGTCGAGTTATAATTTGAACACCTTTCGCCACTCCTCTGAAGATTGCACCTGTTTTGTGGAAGCTGTCCGAAGCGAGGCAAAGCAAGGCCAGGTTGAAGTCCGTAAGAATTGATCACCATGTCCCACGCCCTAGAGTAGAACATAAACTTCTTAGGCCCTACACATTTAATTTCAGTCCATTTCTGGTTAGGATTAGGAAACTTGTGCTCACTTGCCAAATCATTTGAATTACACGAAAGCCCTTAGTCCGCTGTCTACTGTCAACTGTCGAACAATTGTGTAAGTCCCCTTGAAATACTAGCAAAATCACATCAAGCCAACTGAGACTATTCGCACTGAAGGAACCTTGGAGTTAAATGTATGATCAAAAGACGATAGTTAGTAGAAGCAACTAATCAAAAGACGTGTCTTTGATGAAGGCATAGTATAAAAGGCCTAGAGTGACAATAAAGTTAGACAAACAGCAATTAATTAGATCGATTCAATGATATGTTGCTCATATGTGTTGAGGTATTCAAGATTGCTAACATATGGCTCTATGATTGACGGAAGGCGTTTTAGAAGTGATAGAAATCCAATTTATCATTAAAAGGTCGAGCAAAGATTATTACATTACATAGCATTTGCAAGAGTAGGGTGATGTTGGACGCAATGCATAGCAAATAGTATTATGTTACCTTTGCGTCTATATTTGATGGAGTCTTTCTATTCGGTTCGGGCCTTGGTATTGAATGTTGGTGGAGTTATTCTGTTCGGCTCAAGTCTTGGTAGTGAATTACATGGGTGAATGATGAATCAATGACTCAATACCAGATGTATTTATTCCCGCCTTCTTGTATTCGCTAGTCCTTGTGCTATCGGGCATACTTGGTATCTCCCAAAACTGTGAAAGCTCAATCGAGGCATTGAGCAAGTATCAAATCAACATTATTGTTCAATCTATTGATATCACCTGTTGGTTGAGACATCGTTCATGGGTTTCTATGCACTTCTGCCAATGAGAAGACCATCGAGTGTATGAGGAAATATACTACACCAGACAGAATAAGAAACTGAAGCATCAATCATTGCTTGCATGGTAATGTTGAAAAGGACAATACTATAGTTCAGCAGATTAAACGATTTGAGGCAAACCCTCAGAGTAGTATGACAACTACATTGTCAAAATTGGGACATCGATAATAATCCTCACTTCATAAGTTGGGGTTATTACATGCAACATATTCTCTAGAGGAGATTGGCTTGCAAGGAAAACAGTGATTTCTTGAACTCATGCTTGATCGCCCTAAGTCTAATTAGAATGTTTCCAGTGGTGTAAGTGAGTATGGGGATGTTCAGATGCGAATAGTTGTATAATTTACTCTGCATATACAAGATTTATCATTCTAGATCAAAAGAGTAGGATAGCTTGACAAATAACATTATCAAATTTAGGGGAAATGGATATAATCTTGGCCTCAAAGGTAAGGGTTATTACAAATTTATAAAGAAGAGGAAATATAATAAAGAAGGACCATTCATAAGAGTGAAAATATTTATATCTTCTTTGATCTTATTGGTAGTTATAACTGAAATCTATCAATCTTTAATGTTTTTTAATGTCTCCTTGGGAAACACTATGAATGCGAGATTCTGGGATTAAGTGCTTCCACTAAAAAGGGGTCATTATAGCCGCACCCTTGGGGTGTAAGGATTAGATTGAAATCTTAAAGAAAATAGAAAATCATTGTTGTCGTATAAATAAGTCTCCATCATTCATTACGAACGATGGAGGAACGAAGATATCATTCCATTATTGCATTACATGTTTCAATCTATAAGATCGACTAACAACATGTTATTGATCATAGGTAAAATATTGCATGTCGAGCTATATATGCCATTAAAAGGCATTCATCAAAGATCAGCCATTGACATTGTTTATGGTAAAACTAAACAGACATTTAACTGAAGGTCATTCTTTGGAACGACAAGTGACTTGAACATTTATTCTTTTTCTTGCAGTCACCAATAAGAAACACAAGTTTTTCTAAACCCTGGAAATATTGAAATTGTTTCAAGACTCTTATGTTTATTTTGGTCTTAAAACGACAAGCATGTAATTCAATACATTTATTGCACAGAAGATAATAGTATTGTTTATATGTTTAAACACCAGAATGATGGAGACTCTGTTCTTTTGTATGTAGTACTGGATAGCCTAAATATGTTAATGAAACATTTAAGCATAGTAATTTGTTTTGCTGCAAACAGCATCGTTTTGTTATAAGCAGCATTTGTTTTGCTGCAAACAGCATCGTTTTGTTATAAACAGCATTTCTTTTGCTGCAAACAGCATCGTTTTGTTATAAACAGCATTTGTTCTGTTGCAAACAGCATCGTTTTGTTATAAACAGCATTTGTTCTGCTGCAAACAGCATTGTTTTGTTATATTCAACATTTGTTTTGCTGTAAACAGCATCATTTTGTTATAAACATCATTTGTTTTGCTACAAACAGCGTCGTTTTGTTGTAACAGTATTTGTTTTCCTACAAATAGCAATTGTTCTGCTACAAACAGCATTGCTTTGCTACAAATAGTTTGTTTTGTTACAAACAGCATATCAATATGTGAAAATTGTTCAAACAGACCTATTCTCAGTTCTTTTACTTCTTGTATTTCTAACAAATGTTATGTCAATCTGTAATATTATTTTGAATGGAAGCAATTTGATATAATGGTTTTCTTTCAGAATATATGTACAAATTAATAACTTAGTTGGCACAGATATGCGTATGCACATAGACCTTTGTCTACGTACATACACATACTTGTGACATACCTTCTTTTGTTACTTATCTTTTTATTCTTAAATGAATATTGAATTACATTGAATGTAATCATGTGACATATGTTTGAAATAAATGGATTATGTTATGAACAATTCCATTTGAATCATTTTTCTAATTTTTATTAAGTTGAGGAAATAAGTAGACAGAATTACTTTTCCATAGATATGTGTGTAAAGAATATTCTCTTTATTGAGTAGAAAAACAACACCTAAGTAGACTAGAGCACCTCAGGGTAGATGCTGCTAGAGGGTATATAGTCACTAAGGTATGAACTGTGTTGTTGAAAGTTACCTTCCGGGACAAGTGCCGAAATGGAGTTCAGAGAGTATAGGTTTTTGCTTTATCCAAAACCTAAGTTACCAAATTCGTACCCACAAGCCTCAAACCCGGTTCAGGTGCGAACCCGGTACGGGTTCACCTATGGGTATGCGTTGGGCACGCACCTTGTGCGTACCCAGCACGTACCTTGCCCAAAGGTACGCGGACCCGGGGGTACCAGCTGCGTACCCGGGCAAACCACTGAGAACCCACGGCCCAACACTTAAAAAGTGGGCCCAAAAGTTTAAAAAAAACAATTTTTTAATTTCTATTTTGCCTCTTAACCCTAAAACGACCCAATATGAGGCCTTTCAACACTAAAACATTTCATTTTTACCTCTCATTTTGCTCTCTCCATATTTTCTTTCCATCTTGTTGATGTGTTTTTCAGGCACCAACACGAATAAAGTTGCCAACGGCTTCCTATTCTCTCTTGATCAAAGTATTCCAGCACGCTAAGATTGCAAGAAAGTTCGTGCGTTCAACTCCAAGGTTCTTTCAGTGCGAATAGGCTCAGTTGGCTCTATGTGATTTGTTGGTATTTCAAGGGACTTACGGAATTGTTCTGCAGCAGAGAAAGGAATTCAAATGCTTGAAAGATTTGTCTATGAAGTGCGGGTTTCCTATTCTAACCAGAAAGTACTGAATGAAATGGGGGTTGCAGGGTTTATGAAATATTCCAAGCCAATTTTTCGTTTTTTCAATTTACAAATTACAAAGCAGTGCACCCGTTAAGGTTAGAGAATAAACCAAAACGTGCAAGAAAGCAACTCTAACCAGAATGGCGCCGATGCTGGCGAGCATTGGTCAGAGGATCTAAAACAAACTGCTTATGCTGTAACTCTAACCAGTATGGCGCCGATGATGGCTGAGCATTGGTAAAGGGTCTTCTATTCTAAATGCAGAAAAGAACTCAACGTCAAGTATGTGCTACCCAATCCAATGCGGAGTGAGGGGCGACCATATAACGGAGTGATTACAGAGCAAAGCTTGAAATGAAATGCTGAAAGCTGAAACTACTCAACACCCAGAATGTGCTTGCTCACCCAGAATGGGAAGTAGCTACCATAGGGCGGAGTTATAACTATTTCAAACTAGTACTGAAGCAAGGACGAGTATTACAAATAATGACAATGCAATATTAAAGAATACTGGTCAGTACTACTGCCAGTTTACAATATATAATTATTGCCTGCAATGTCAAGATATCAGATTCCTTTCAATTGGTGCATTCAACAATAAATCTGCTTCAAGCTTTTAAGTTAACCACAATGCCAAACCCAAATCAGAAGATGCAGATTTCTCGGACTGTCATAATCAGATCTGCACTTTTTATCATATAACCAGCAGCTTGCAATATGTTAAACAACACCTTGCTTTCGATACAACCAGAGAAGTAAATAGAGATGCAACAACGAAGATGTCTTCCACAAGCCTTAAGGATTCCCTAACACCAATCCCAAAGAAAATGCAGATTTCTTTAATCTGATTTAACAGACCTGTAGCTTAATGTGTCAAACCAGCACCCTTTAAACTCACTAAAATGCACTTATCTCTCTCGTTACTAACTCTATTGACTTGAAAACAAATGCATAACACCCTTAGGGAGGAGGCGACCAAACTTGGACCACAGAACTTCACCCAAACCTTGAATCTTTTAAAAGACACAAATCCCAAGAAAAGGAAATGGTACGGCCCAGCTGAAGAATTCAACTTGGCATTAAAATTTCAATACACAACATTAAGATCTATAAATTGGAGAAAATGAACGCTCCTTACAAACTTAAAGATTGATGCAATACCCAGAACTAGCATTTTGGTATTTTTTGAGATATGAGTAAAAATATGGATCTGCTGTATCAAATCAGCAAATACAGAAAACTCTCTAAAATGCAAACTTACTTAACAAGACCAAACTGAATACAAAGCACAAATACAAATGAACTCACAAATCTACCTTAAATAATCGAACCTCTCCACTAGGTGCTGTCTCTCAAGCACGAAGTCGAGCCCAGACTAGGAGGCATTCATTCCTCGAAGCAATTCCGCAGCTGTTTCGGCAGCATAACATTAGCATAGACAAAAAAAAAGATCCCAAATGATGATCAAAGCCTTCCTTTTATAACTTTCTCGTTGACTTCTCAAAACCCTAATCTCCTCTTCAAGGCAAAAACCCTAATCTCTTTCAAGGATGGCGTCCATTTCCTTCAAGCTCAATATTGACTTTTTAATTAAAATCAATACTTTAATAATTGCGTCCCCTTTATAGCTTGTTTTGACTTTGGATAAAATGTAAAATATAAAATAATCTTTAATGAGGCGCCACCCTCAAAAAGCCCACTTTTCAAAACAACATAAAGTCAATAGACTAGGCCAAGGGTCAATGTCCGAATATAATATTAAAACTTGACTTTTTAATTAATTATATCAACTTATCTCTCCAATTGTGCCCTGAAGCCAATAATGACCAAGTCAACTGATCAAACTGACATAGGAAGTCAACCATGCTGGACCCAACTGCTAAACTGCCAAAAATAGAATTTACTAAAAATAGTAAATTCCGGGAAATGCTCAGAATGCCGATATGAACACACCACTGCGAAGCCCTCTGAAAACCCAGAAAGGATCCGCCATTGAATCCATCATCTCTGAGCAATAACCTCCTCAAAAATAGGAAACCCTAATTTATCTTCCGACTAGCCTTCGGGTTCCCAAAGA
This sequence comes from Sequoia sempervirens, assembly GCA_007258455.2. Taxonomy (NCBI): domain Eukaryota; kingdom Viridiplantae; phylum Streptophyta; class Pinopsida; order Cupressales; family Cupressaceae; genus Sequoia; species Sequoia sempervirens. The sequence goes on along the minus strand of VDFB02257065.1, from coordinate 10,032 downwards.
AAAGGCCAACGGTCACTGGAAAGATTAGGTTTGAGAAGGGGACATTACAGTTTAGGAAGTCTAAATCTATTCTAAGTGTGGGATATGGAGCTTAACTTCAGCAAACTTCTAACCGGACTTCGCTTTGCCTCACATCGGACAACTTCCACGGAGTCGGTGCAATCTTCAGGGGAGATGACTAAAGATGTTCAAACCACCATTTGACATGAAGATACCATCACAACGACGCATACCACCATTCAAACTGTGATTGAAGTTAGGCCCAAACGTTTCGAGTTGACCACACAAGGCGCATTCACCATCAGCAAATACACTAGTGGTATGGATAGACGAAGTTGCTTAGATCAAACACCACACTTCACAGCTAACATCTACTTGCATAGAATGAAAATTATACTACTTTGAACTATTTTACGCTACCATCTGAATCGGAAGGACGAAGAAACCTTGCCAGCTACTTACAACAAAGACAAAATTCACCATCAATGAAAAACTCTTTTATTGAGAGAGTGTTCACAACAATTTCTTACAAAGTTTTCAAAGGGAAAACTTTCCCTCTTCTTCAAACTACACTATCAATCTATACTAAGCTACTTCTAAGTTGTCCCTCTATTCTAACTTCTACTCTAATTCTACTGTCTCATGAATGTACAAATGAAGGGGGACTCCCCCTTTTATAGCTAGCCAAGTCCAACGGACGGCTTAGATTACAATTGACTAGATGGCCCAGATCGTGCCACCTCAGCCCTAAACAAGATTCGCCCTAAAAATTGCCACCAAGAGGAGTGGGGTAATAAATGAGCCATAATGTCCATCATCCTTCCAAAAGATTCCATCCTTGAAACGCGTTCACACTGTTCTCGATCCTCTCCTTGACGTTTGTTCTTCAACTTCGCTCGAGCTTCCATTCCTTTCTCCATCTTGAGTTTTAAAAACATTTCCTCTGTGTCACTAAGTCTCAACACTTAGCCATTTTCTTGCAACTTTCTCTTCCTTCATGATTTATCATCTTGGACTATTTGCTTCATCATCATCGTTTGGTCTCGACGTTTCTCCTGCAAAACAAGCAAGGAGAAGAGCATTAGAACACTTCATAATATAAATTCAACTTACTTACCAGGATTCTCACGCTCTAATTTCCAAGTGTTCATCGTCCTCACTAGCCAACTTTGCGTTCAATCCTTCGTGCCTTAGCCAAATTTCATCATCCTCAAGGACATATCATCTTTCGAAAGTGTTAACCGCATCTTCCTCACTTTTCCGGCTGACATTTCATCCAACCTTGGCTCGAGCAAAATGTTTTCATCAAGAACTTGATCAAAAATCATCTGGGCGATCATTTTCAAATTCATCCGCCAAGGCATTTTTAACACATTTTTCCTTGCCTTAGAAAATTTTTAAATTTCCCTTAGGAAAACTCATCAATCCAGTGCCCATCAAAAATATCCATCCTGAAGGCTTGGCGAAGCACGGAAGACTTTAAAATCCATTCCCTGTTGAAGATCTTCAATACCTAGAAGAGAATTTTCTCCAGAACGCTTCGAATCCATGAGTACCCAACGAACGGGTTCATTTAATTTTTTTGAATTTTGAACCTTAGAAAAATAAATTTAATCCATTTCTTCAACTCCAGGCGCATATTTCTTGTTGCTCTGACTTGAAAATTTTTTATCAACCTGTGCAGCTGGCATCCTCCGACTTCATCTCTGACAACTTTGTTCGTCCCACGCTTCAGGAAAATTCCATCACTTCTCCAAACTTGGGCGTTTTTCTTGAGGAAGAACATTTTGTGCCTTAGAAAATTTTAAATCACTTTGCATTTCAAAATTTTGCCTTAAGAGATTTTACTCAACTTCATCCATTTTGCTTGTGAGGAAAATTCTATTTCATCCATGCTCATTTGCCAGTGGTGGGAAATTTGATCAACTTTACTTAGAAAATCTTCCTGAAGGCACATCATACTTAACATGTTTTATTTTTTCACCACCTTATACACTCTAGGCGCATATGACACTTGAAGAAGAATAATACTTTACCATGCCCAGCAATATTTCACTTCTTCACCTCACTCATCAATTTTATTTCACCCCCCCTTTACCACACTTCATCCTCAAGACTTATCTTTACATGGCGCATATTCATGAGAGAGGAGAATAACCTTTTCCAATGTCCTTGCTTTGACTTGTTGACCCCTCAAACATGGGCGCATTTTGCATGATGTGGAGGATAAAGTTTAAAACATGGGCGCATATTTGATGTCGTGAAGGATGAAACGCATTCAATGCCACCTTGTGACCTTTGAGCTTCCCCATTTTTGTCTCTACATGCCCTCATTTGGGCGCATTTTGCACTTGATGAAGGATTAACGCCTTTGACTCATAGTTTGAATTTTTGACCCCCCTCTTGAGATGGGCGCATTTGGCCATATGTGAGGGACGAGTTTTGTTGACCTTTTGACTTTCTTGGGCGCATTTTAGCCAGGCAGGAGGATGAAAATTGTTGACTTCTTTGACTCATTTGCAGCATGGGCACATTTTGATGGGTGAGGAGGACGAGATTCTTGCCTTAGAATTTTTTGCATGCCATGCTTTCAAGGTGGGCGCATTTTGCCTAGGAAGCAAGATGAAGCTTGCCTTAGAATTTTTTTAACTTTCACCACCAACTTGGGCGCATTTTGCTATGTGAGGTGCATAAACTTTGTTGACTTTCCTTTGACTTTCTTACTGCATGGGCGCATTTTGCCATAGGAGCAGGATGAACTTTTTCCTTAGAAAATTTTTTTATGCTCAGCTTGTGAGGAGGGCGCATTTCACCTGTGCTGGAGGATATCTTTCAGACTTAGAAATTTTCTTTTATCACCTGCCAACTGGATGAGGGCGCATTTGAGGTAAGCTACTGAATAAGAGTCATCACTTAGAATTTTCTCAGCCTCTGCCAGCTTTTTCTTCCTTGGGCGCATTTGAGCTAGGCAGGAGGATGAGAGAGTTTAACCTTCCTTGACTTCATTGCTGGATGGGCGCATTTTGCCATGGCTGCAGGACGAAGCTTAAGACTTAGAATTTTTTCTTTCTCGTTTTGGCCTATTTAACCATGCCCTGCTATTTATAGTAAGCCCTCTGATTTTGCATCTCTGAAGCTCAGAACGATTAGAAATTTTAAACACTGCATCCTCATGACCTGGTTACCCTGTCGACACTGCCATTTTTAGTCAGCCTGCTATTTTTAGCCCATTTCTGAAGGTGATTTACTATAAATAGTAATCGTTGCTTCCGATAGCTCCACCGCCCGATTGGACTTGAAATTTGAATGAGGCGCCCTCACCACATGAGCCGTCTATCGCATCAACGCATACCCGATTTGCTATTTTTAGCCTGTTTCCAAAACGACTTACTATAAATAGTAAGTGCTCCGTTTGCCTTCAAATTTTGCCAACAGATAGCTTGAAGGATGCTGATCGCAGTGGTTTACACCGTTTTTCAAAAATTCTGACTTTTTACCCCTCTTTTCAGGCTCCGAAGCTGGAAACCCTAATTTGCTCTGCATGCATATCAAATGATATCTATTTGCCTTCGTTTCTGTTGCATTGCGATCAGCTCGTGATTCTGAACTGCTGGGAGGCGGCTGCCGGGACGCACCTGCTAAAAATAGTAAGTTCCTTACTGAGTGATTATCTCCATTTGCATGTCACACCACTGCGAAGCTCTCGAAAAACCCAGAAATAATATGCCGACATGCGCTGAGAAAATCTGCATGCAAACCCTAATATCTGCCTTTGAAGGCTGAACGCTGAAAGTTGTCTCACTTTGCATGTTACATCATTGCGAAGGTCTCTGAAAACCCAGAAGGAATATGCAGACATGCGTTGACAAACCTTGCATCTAGGCCCTGAAATTGGCTCCGGAAGTTGAACTGCTAAAAATAGTAAGTCGTCCGTTTTTGCTCAAATTTAACCTGTGAGTAGCTTGATGTGCTCTGGACGCAGCGTAACTGTCAAATTCACAAAAATACTGAAGGATTGCCTGTAATTGCACACTTACTAAAAATAGTAAGTACTCAAAATCTGATGAAATTTCAGTGAAAACCTGCTGGAAGCAAATTAACATCAACGTTAATCTCAAATCTCAATTTACTCACCTCATTTGACTTCAAGTTGGCCGGAAAATTCAAAACCCTAATTTTTTGGACTTGGCCAAAATTTCAATTTAGACGGGCACATCCCAGAAAGATAGACAGTAGAAAGAGAGACAACAACAGAACAAACCAAAAGCAAAGCCAAAAGTTCAACAGCAAAGCAAAAATTAGGGGGTCCCCATTTAGGACAAGCGATGTGTGAAAAAAGGTCACAACACATCTTAGCATTTTGAAGGGAGGTGATTGCATTTGAAGGAGATTGATTGTGGAGTGGCAAATAGCTTCTACAAAGGAGATTTAAGTGTTCAAGGTATGCATTTAAACCCTATTCTTTAATCTTTTGATGAATTTTTTTAAGTTTCTTAGTTTTTGATGAATTTTTTCAAGTTTGTGAAGAAGTTTTTCAAATATATATTTTTTTTTCATTTTTTTTATAGATTGCAACAATGGCTAGTAGTCAAAGTTCAGTGGGTGGGGATGGAAGCCAAAAGTTCAAAATTGATAAAGGATCTCCTTTATGGAGACATACCACACGAATTTCACAAATTCCTGGAGGTGGGGGGTTTGTTTGGAAGTGTAATTTTTGCAATGTACAATATAATAGCTCCTACTACCGAATGAAACTTCATTTTATGGGCCCTAGTGGTAAAGGGATTAATATGTGTGTGGGCCCAGATAAGAAGGGGTTTTCTGCTGTACAAATAGCAGCATTTATAAAAGAACAAGAAGATGCTGACAATTCGGTTGCAAGAGGAAAACAAACTAGTTATAGTTCAGGAAAGAAAAAAACAACATTACCCACTCAGAGAAGTTAGGCCTCGACATCCTTTTGTCTATACCCCACGGAAGAAGAAGATGAAGAACCGAAAACCACCACCCAAGAGAGGTCCATATTAGAGAAGGTATTTAAATGGAAAATGGTGATATTGCTATAAGAAAAATTGCATCGCTGCCTCTATATGCCAATGGTCTTCCATTCAACCGGTGAGACTACACCGGAAGGCCGATACAGGTTGGGCCAGTGCACCTCCTGATTTCACAAGTCCTGGGTATGAAAAGGTGCATACCACCTTATTGCAAAAAGAGAAGAAATATGTAGAGGCTCAACTAAAACCAATTAGAGATTCTTGGGTTGAAACAGGTGTATCTATTGTTTCCGATGGATGGAAAGATTGCAAAAACCGTCCATTGATTAATGTTATTGCAGTGTCCCCCAAGGGGGCAATGTTTTTGAGGGCGGTTGACAGTGAAGGGGAAGTGAAAGATGCAGAGTTCATTTCCAGGATTCTCATTGACTCCATAGAGATGGTGGGTAGTGAAAATGTTGTCCAAGTAATTACGGACAATGCAAAAGTTTGCAGGGCTGCAGGTGCTTTGGTAGAGGCTAGATATGAGCACATTTTTTGGACACTGTGCATCGTACACTCCCTCAATTTGGTGATGCAAGCAATTGGCAACCAAATAGAGTGGGTGAAAGAAATATACCAGGAGTCTGAGGAGATCCAGATGTTTGTGACAAACCACCATATGTCACAAGCAATTTTCAGAACTTTTTCAACATTGGAATTGTTGAAGGTAACGAAATTTAATTTATTTAGTTTCATTTATCATTTATGTCATGTTTTACATAATTGAATAAAATAATTTTTTGCATTATTTACATATTTTAAATGTGTTATTAACTTACTATTAACATGTTCTTAGGTTGTCGAGACCCGGTTTGCATCTCACACAATTGTTCTGAAACAACTTGTGAAGGTGAAAGATGCATTGAGTCAAATGGTTATTAGCAACCAATGGGGTATATGGAAGCAATCAAATTCAGAGAGGGCCCAAAAGGTCAAGGCATTGATCTTGCATGACGATTGGTGGGATCGTGTGAATTATGTATTGGAATTCACCGAACCTATCATGGCTATGCTTCGGTTTGCTGATACAGATGAACCATGCTTGGGGGATGTCTATGATAGCATGGACACAATGTTGGAAAAAATAAAAATAGAAATACAAAAAAAAGAGAATGATCCTGAAGACACCTTGTACAAAAGGGTGGAAGCAATTGTTCTTCATCGTTGGAACAAGATGAAAACTCCATTGCACCTCCTTGCATATGCCCTATCTCCGAGGTACTATACCACTGAAATACTTTCTATCCCAGGGAGAATACCGCCATATAGAGATGGTGAAGTTGCTAATGGGTATAAGACGGCATTTAGTAGAATGTTCAGTGATCCAGAAGTGCATGCAAGTGTCATGAGAGAATTTGGAATGTTTGTCAAAAAAAAAAAAAAAAATCATAATGCTTCTGTTGCTAGAGACCAATACAAAATGGATCTCTTACATGGTGGTACCTCCATGGTCAAGATTATATGTACCTCCAACCTCTTGCAATCAAGATCCTCTCACAAGTAAGTTTTTTTTTTTGTGCCACTTGTATTGTAAAATTTAACACTTAACATTCTTGAATTTATCTTGCATTATTTTATTTTATTTTTAATTTTGTTGGTTTTCTCTCCAGGTTGCAAGCTCTTCTGCCGCTGAACGGAATTGGAGTACATACTCCTTTATCCACTCAGTGAAGCGTAACCGATTGGCTGCAAAAAGAGCTGAAGACTTCTAGTATATATTCATTCCAATTTGCGCTCTCTCAATAATGGTAAGGATCCTCAACATGCGGGCAATGAGAGCTGGGATGTAGCAATCTAGCTCCACTGACCTGGGATGCAAACCATTCAAGACCTGCTAGAGCCACTATGGATGATAAGATATTGATGACATATCACATGGTAGGTGTTGATCCGGCTTTGGGTTCACAGTTTGGATATGATTTTGAAGTTCAAACCGGCCAAAACTAAGTAAGTCACTTATGATTCCGACAACTTTGATGATTGATGAGCACTTGAACAATGAACATTGAATCATACTTCAATGTTTCATGAACTACATTTTGTAATTCAGCAATTTTATTTGAAGGTTTTCAACTAGCAATTGGCATATAATATTTATCTTTGGCATTTGGTACTGATCAATGATCAAGTATCATACTATGAAATGATTTAGTTTTACAATTTCTATATTTCTTCTTTAATTTTGTATATAATACATATATATATATACACACACACACATCGATATCCATACCGCACTAAAACCCCTAAAATTTTACCCATACCCACACCGGGTTCCCTAAGCACCAACCAACTTTGGTCTTTTTGTGAATCATGGCCCTTCTTGGATAACATGTTTCTCTTCTCTTGTGATGAATATTGCTATAAAGTCTATAAAGTAGCCTTTGGTATCTTGAGGTGAACTCATGTTCCACAGTTTTTTGTGCATGCTGGTGCATAAACTAGACTAGATTCTCTCTGAAAACTACGGTAAGCTTTTCTTACACTACAGATCAGAAGTTAGGAGAATGAGGACAGAAGCAGCCTCATAGTTAAACTCTGACCTGAGAAACAATTGCTATTGAAGAACATGGTCAAAGAATAGTGAAACAATGCTGTGCATTACAGCTTTGGGATATACTTACCGCCCCAATTATATATTTGCTTGGCCCATGTCTCTCTAGGCATTTAGCTCATGATCCACTGGTGAGATCAGCTATCAGAAGTCACCTTGCATGTCCAACAAGTGGATATACTGAACGACACTTTGAATTAAAACACAATCATTTATATAGGAGATGGTTCCAAGCCAGTTAAAACATCTTATATAAACCTCCATATATTTATCTAAAACAATCATTACTTCTTGTAATAATAAGTATTTTCCAATATTGTTTCTTATATAAAATGATAAACATAAAATTAGTCATCAGCTAGCCGATTTAGGAAAAAAGCCATCAGTTTTATGTCCAATATGACCATCTGATATTCAAAATGCTTATGTTTTCTGGAGATTATAATATGAGGTGTAGTATAATGTTTCCCAATTCTCATTGAGTCTGACAAATTTCACTATTTTGAAATTGCAAAAGACCTTTGTATAAGTTCTACAGCAAAAACTTGAAAAGCAATTCCAATTCCAACTGCATCGAGCTTTTTTAACCTTCCATTTGTATACCAAAAGATTTTTGTCAAAAAGCATGACAAATGGCAGGGTTCAACCATCCAATCTCAGATCATCACAGAAAGAAAAACAAATTCAATCCTATAACACACCGCCCAAACATAGCTTATTCTTTCACCTGCTACAGATACATCTTTAAGACAAAAGAATACTAGGTACCGCGAGTCAGTGAAAATGATGGAAAACAAGCAAATGCTTGTCTGGAAAGACCTGCAAATATTTGAATTTTATTTTAACCTCAGAAGATTTAGTGGTGCAGATAACCCAATTCCTAGAATACTTTTGGCATGGGAAGAGCATGCAAAATTAGGATTAGTGTCCTGAATAAGCAGCAAGAAATTATCTGCAAGAGAAATAGCAGTTTCCTAACCGATTTAAATTTTTGTATATTCAAATAATTTTTCACTTCTTGATTCAGGAAACTTTCCCTTTCCAATAAACTAGGGAATTCCTGGAAGAAAGAAAATGTAAATAATAAGTCAAAGGCCTTTCCTATTTATGGCTGAACAATGAACACCAAATTTTCGGCACAAGTAATAATCTAAAAAATATGTTCAATGATTATATTTGAATGGTGACAAACATAGCTGAAAACTTCAAAATCATTAGTTTCATATGTCATAGGGCAATCAATCTTACTTTGATTGTGTTGAAATCACCTCTTTTAAAGAAACCTCAGTATCTGAGGATTGCAACTCTAGCAGCTGTTTTTCTTCTTCATTTGTAATAGAGTCAGAAGCATTAGGACGAGGCTTAGTAGTTGACTGTTGATAAAGAACTCCTCCAACCATGCATATTAACAGCCCAATTGTTCCTACAAATGTTGCATGGTTGTCCCATATGACAAGATTTATTACAACAGTAAGAAGCTTATTCACAATGCCTAAAACTGTAAAACCTGTGGCAGATATGCTCTTGCGACAGGAAAATCCGAAAAATGAAATTGACAATCCAAATAAACAGGAAAGCCCAACTGGTAACAAAACTTCCAAAGAATACCAATCAGATTCTTCTGTACTGTCATGCTTCAACTTCTTCAACTCACCCATGATAAGTAGCTCCAATGGGAAGAGAAGAAAAGCTTCCAGGTTATTATATAGCACCAAACCCCAAGTATTAAGCCCAATTGTCATGACAACATGCTTTATATAAACAAAATCTATTGACATACTTACCAAGTATGCCAAGGCCCAACTATATGCCATGACAGTGAAATGATAATCTGTTATAACATATAGCACACCGCCTCCAAAAATAATAGCTAATGAGCTCCATGTTTTGACAGTTGGCCAGGGCTGCTTCAAGTACAAAGTTTCACCAATAGCAACAAAGATAGGGACAGCAGAACGAAATACAATGAATGTGTCAACATTTGCATGAAGCAGCAACTCACTATTTGTAAATAGAGACAGATAGAATATTAAGGCAGCAGGTAGAAATCTCCACATTGTATTTAGGTCAAGTTTATCATGTTGCAAATATTTTAGCTGACCAAGGAGAAGGACTGCCATAAAACTTGTCAAGTATTGCAAAGCTGTCAAAGCTCCTGGGTATGGAAATTTCATAATTGCCCATTTGTTGATAATGGATAACAAAGAAGCAGAAATGCAATACCCAGCTGCAATTCCATAAACAGAAGCTTCTTGCCACAGAGTTTGAATTTTTGCATGCCATGGATTCTCAAGTTCTTTACAGGGTTCCGTATCCTTTTCTCCTCTTTCATCTACCTTGCCCTCAGGCAATGGTGAAGACATCTGCAAAACAAGCTTTCAACTGTTCAACAATATCCCATCAATCAAAAGATCCACTGTTAGTAAGAAGCTAAGAAGT